>CAJUYG010002384.1:0-33115 GCA_910591675.1 Galerucella calmariensis | reverse complement strand
CATGGGAACCATTTTACCTATGGACAAATATAGCTATTTACCTAACAGGTGCGGAAAATGAATTTTTCCCACGACCATATAGGAAATTAACATATATCGCACTCTCAACTCTGGCGGAAAGTTTCTCATATCATCATAGTGACGCGAACCGTGTGCTATGATATCACCCTAGTGTGATATCTTATCGCACGGTTCGCATGAATTCGATTAACGTGGTTTTCTTATTTAAATTTACCTACGTAATAATTACAAAATATAGCACAAAATCTGTTCAAAAATAATTAAAATTCGCCAAATTTTGTGATATAAAAAACAATCGAACCGCGGTCTACTCCAGCATTCTCCGAATTGTCAGTACGCGTTAACCACAGAGCAACTATAAGATAGCTGTCAAACGTTATCATTTTAAGTGTATCTGTAGTATAGCTGTAGGAATTTTTTAAATTCATTATCAAGAATTAAAATGTTTTCTTCGTCATTTTGAAAATATTTTGCACTACAAACTGATTATTTTAAAAATAATCATGTTGTAGGTAGGTACAGTTATTGATGTTTTCAAATAAATAAAACCATAATATTTCGTAAATTTATCACATGATCGTAAAAAATATATACTAATTATAAAAGTGAAAAATAATAAAGTAGGCTTATTCTCAAATTATAACACAAAGCATAGAAATAGTTTTTGTGAAGTGAAGTGAAATATTTATTAAAAAACCATCACATTAAACAACATTTGTTAGAATTATAGGATGGTCGTAGGAAAAATAGTGTACATTACTTGTGCGAAAGTGATTTGTCACACTCGTGGGAGTGTGTCACTCGGCTTGCGCTTCGTGAGACAATACTTCCCACTCGTGTGAAAAATGTCAATTTTCGCACTAGTTACGTAATATACTATTTCCGCACCAGTCTGCTGAAGCAGCCGAGTGCGGAAGAACATTTTCTTCAAGTGTTAGTTACTATAGTTTTTCTACGAGACAAATATTCATTTTTAATGAGGATTCAATTATTCACGAGAAAATATATTTGAAATGCACTGACAGTTTTCTGACAATAAACAAACAAAAATGAAAGTAAATAGCTGGTTAGTTACACATGGTAACTAAAACATTGCGCTACCACCATAATATACCGGCTTATTATTAATTTGATATATTGAGGTGGAAAATTATTTCCACACGGTGCGGGAAAATTAATTTTCCACACGGTGCGGGAAAATTAATTTTCCACACTAAAGTAAGTGTGGAAAATTCAATTTTCCGCCCGCTCGTAGAAAAATAGTAGTTTACCTAACTAGTGCGGAAAGTGATACTTTTCCGCACGCTATTGCAGATGGCCGAACGACGCTTTAGCGGAGTTCGGCCAGCAATCGCGTGCGGAAAAGTCACTTTACGCACGTGTTAGGTACACTATTTTTTCTTCTATGGATAAATTATCTCTTAGAAAAAGCTGCGACGGTAAAATTGGTTTTGATAACGTAGAGTATTGACTGACGATTATTTTTTTATTTGTTGCTATGTTGATTCAAAGTGACAGATGAGAAATGTCAGATATTTATTATTATTTGACAATCATTTGATGAGGCTTATACCAGCCATTAAAAAATTATTGAAGCGTACGCGTTCCTCTTTATTGAAAATTATAGCAGAATTCTAATAAATTTCTTAATTTTTCAGTCATTTGGTAAACTTGGATATACAAAATACATATTTTGAATATTCAAATGTCAGTATATTCCTCAAATGTCAATAAATTTACTTTCCGCACTAGTGCGGAAAAGTGACTCTTTCCGCACGCTTTTTAGTGCGGAAAAGATTCACTTTCCGCACGTTAGTAGAAAAAATATTTTTTAGGTCAAAAAATGGTTTCCATTTAGCATGGAGTTTTTGAAATAAAAATCCTGCAGTAAAAAGTGTTACATATACCCCTTCTGATCATCAATAAGTTCACGCTCTGTTGGACACTCGAGGAAAAAACGTCAAAGTTTTGTAAATTGGCAAAATAAATTGTTTAAACAATTCCCCTTTTTGGACAAAATATTGATTATTGAAGCCTTAATGTAAGCATTAAATTTTTAGTTGCTGTTTTCCCTATAATTTCCATTTTTTTTTTTCTATAATACGTTTTAAACGAAAAATGACTTAAATTAACCATTTAGCTTTTTTTCTGACGTATTTGTAGGTTGATTTGAATTGGTTGAATTGGTGGCAAGTATTTATAGCTTCTAAATGAGTCCTTAAAAACCTGGATATCATTAAAACCTGGATATCATTAGCCAAAACAAAGTTACAAGCAAAAATGACCTTTTTCGCATTACGTTAATGCTAAACTGTCAACTAGCGGACAAATGACCAATGAATGTCAAATATTCAATCCCGGCTGTCAAATAAAAAATGGAACCTTAATATGCTAAAAAAAGGGCGTATTTTATGTTTTATTTGAAATTTGATGCACAATTTCTAATTTTGTTACTTGACAGCTCCAACTTAACTTCGAAATTACCGAAAAAATCAATTACCTATAGTCAAATGCAGTCTTATCATGCGGGTCATACGATTCAACAAAGACATACTCACCGTTTTTGTTTTCTTTTATTGCGTTTAATCATAACTTCCAAATAAAATCCGTAAGATGAATAAGACAGACTTATGCAATTTTGACGGGAGAAAAGAGGATAATATGTATTTAATTTTCAGCGATTCTAAAAAGTCTTTCACCAGCGAAGTTTTTATTTAAATGTCAGTTATGTCACTTTGACAATTCAAAGTGACAATATGAATAATAAGAAGCAATTTTCCGGTATTTTGCATCCTCAAACAAAAAAAAAAGGTACTTAATCTGATAGATTATTTCGAGACTGAATAAAAAAGTGGAAATTCGTCAACCCAGTGTGCAGGAAACATCAACCATAATAATTATTTTCTTCGGGTATATTTGTAATCTCACATTTTGGTAACCTCTGTGTCTTCTGATTTGATACATATGGTTAGTAACCTTTGAACCCGATAAGAGCGCTTTTGACTATAGCTAAAATATTTGCATGTTCTTATGTATTTTATGTCGCTGAATCCAAATTGGAATCTGTCAAAATTTTAAATATAAATAGTTGTTTTTTCTTTGGCTTTGATGCCGGGAATCTTAATCAGCGGCCAAATAAACCTTACCTATCAATTTTGGTATCAAGAATTTCTCTAGTTATTCAATTTGTTTAATAATTATTTATTTTGTTTATAACTAATTACGCGCTAACTACCACACAACTAAACTTGTATAATCGAGCAATCAACAATTTTCTTGACAATTTGCAAAAAGTTTTAAGCCGATCATAGCATTTTCGAATTATTTAAGATAAAATGTATACTTCATTGATTGGATTAATATAAAGTGCATTTAATTTGCGAAAATTTAGAACTTATCCATCGTATTGTTATCAATTTTGTTTAATTTAGACGCCGCTGTCGGATCGAAGCTTTTAAATTATACTCGAAACGGTGTGGTCTGACGATTTGTGGGACCTTCGAACTTGGCTGGGTTCGGTACAGAGAAGAAAGGGATCCTCGAAAATAAGGCCACGCACGCCTAGAAACAGTCATAAAGAGCGACCCTACATTCAGGGACGTGCGAAATGTGATTTACTTTATTTACAATTCAATAAATGTTTTTTTTTTATTTATAAAACGTGTATTACCAAAATATGTTAATACTGATCATATTTTTAGTATACATTTTTCGGATTAAGTATAAAAATTGAGATTACTTGTGGATAAATTATAGCATCAATTTTATCCCTTCATTTAAGTGTGACAAGCACTGACTTTTAATTAAAAAATGACTTGAAACGTCAAAATAATTGTGGCTTTATGAATTTTCCGTGCTTGGGCTGCTAAACAATATTTGATTCATAAGAGTTCGACAAAGCTTACATAATTCTAATTTTAAATAAAATGTGGAAAACAAATGATAAAATAAACAGGAATGGAGCAATTTGATAGGTTTATTAAAGATTTATTGAAAAAATATTATATTGATAAAGGTTTGATTATATACTGTGTTATTTATAATATAAACGCGAGCCAACTTTTTTACCAAATAGCGTTCATAAAAAATAACAGATTTGGAAAGGTCGTTGAAAAATAAGTTCAAATGCACTCAAAATTTTCTTCAATTCGTTTTGGTTTGATAAAAAAATGGATAGTTATGTTTGAAAAGGTCGAACTCCATTTTCATAGCACTTTCGAATACTTACAAGTGCTTAGGATATAGCCAGCAGATTAGAGACACTTTAATTTTAAAATAAAGCAAAGATATTTATTTCAAAAATTGTGAAAAAGAGCAGAAAACAAAAAGAAAAAAATTTTAACGCCGTGGCTAATCGAACCGCCATACTTCGGGTTTAATTTTTTAATTTTCCGTGTCCCTAACCTGCTGGCTATGTCCTAAGCACTTGTAACTATTCGAAAGTGTTATGAAAATGGTGTACTACCTTTTTGAACATAATCATACATTTTTTATTAAACCAGAGCGATAAAAGTGCATTTGAACTTATTTTTCAACGACCTTTCCAAATCTGTTATTATTTTTTATGAACGCCATTTGGTAAAGAAGTTAGCTCGCGTTTGACAGTTTTGTAGAGGAATCTTTATGTCTCTATATAATATAAATAACAGGTTATATACTTACAATCATATTATATTTACAAATTTATATTTTACAATATACATAAATACAACCGATCACTAGAGCCAGATAACTAACTATACATAATACTTGAAAATTTTGTTATCTGGCTGAATATTTCCGTAGATTCTCAAAATAAAACACAACTTGCCTCAAACTTATCAACTTGGAAACAAGTAAACATTCAATATATTACAGACAAATTGTGGTAAAGAAAACATTTAGCAATTTTTAAAATAATTTCAATATTTGTGACCTTCCTTTAACTTTGTAAAGCTGTTTGATTAAAAACGAAAAATATATTATCCTCTTTTACGCCCGCCAATGCTCTCGTTTCTCTAACATCCTCTGGAAGAGAGAAAATGGTCGTGATGGCCTCCAAATTCATCGTTTTTAGTTGGTATTCTTTGCCTACACGTTCGTACAAAAAGAGAGTGGAAAAAATAAGTGAAATCTGCTGGTAATTTTCGATTGTGATGATGTCTAGGCACTCATAATCTGTAAATGCCCCAATTTTTTGTGGGTTTTTTTATTGACGAGGCTAAAGTGTAGGTTAGATATTTTGTTTATAATAATAGATTATTCATTGTTCGTTTACAGTTATTGTTTGCGGTCGGTAATTGTGAAAATTTGAATCATTAACTTGATCAGTTTCTATAAATCGAATCACTTGAAAGCGACAAGGCTAAAGAAAAAAATATCTAGACGTCGGTACGATTGCTATTAGCTTTCAATTTAATTAATTAATTCCAATCGGTGGAATGGAGCTCTTTTTATTTTGAACTTCAAACGAAGCTTTTATATATAGAAGATAGCCATTTCATGCTCTCTATTGGTAGGATTTCCGGATTTTTGAATACGGGACAAATAATGAGCTCTGGAATCCGAAAATAGTATATTATACACCAAGGTGGTGAAGACTATTATTATTGACCGAGCACCAAGATGCGAGGTTTATAAATGTCTACAACATCATGGTGTATATACAATTTTTTCCACTACTAGCCAAATTTAAGACAAAAAATTGAAAAAATAATTCACAAACGCACCACGAGAAGCGTTTACCCTGTCGTCTGACTGGTCTGACTGACAAGTACACTGTCAGTTTTCGATATAAATTATGAACGTACTCTTTATGACATCAGTCATATTTGGTTGAGCGCGAATTTTAAACTGATGGCATTTTTATTCAAATAATTGTATCTTGATAGGTAATTTCGAGCAGCAAATATTTTAACGACTATCCTGGGTATATATATATATATATACAAGGCTATACACTCCGGTTGGAGTTGTAGCCGCTCAAATTGAGCTCTGTTGACCCTGTGTCTTGTGGGGGGTCAGCCCACGTTTTCCTTGCTGTTTATCTACAATTTATTAGAGGTTTTTGCAGTTTCAACAATTGTTCTCCACTTCTTTCTGTCCAGCATCTGTCTCTCCCCGCCTTGTACTCCTAAAATTTTTATATCTTTCACAACCTGATCTTCCCATCTAATTTTTGGTCTTCCTGGTAATCTTTCCTCATTCGGTCTCCATTCTGTAATTCTCCTCACCTCCTGTCCTTTCTCCATTCTTTTAACATGTCCATACCAACGAATCCTTTTTGATTTAATTGTGTTTACTATGTCCTCATTTTCTAATATATTTCTAATTTCATAATTCATAAGTCTTCGGTACTCGTTATACCCTAGTTTGACTGGTCCATAAATTTTTCTAATTATTCTTCTTTCATATATCCTTAGTTGGTGTTCGTCCTCATTTGTCAATCTAATAGTATCTGCCGCATATGTAACCACCGGTTTTATCGCCGTCCTGTAGACTCTTAATTTTGTTGCTCGGCTTATTCTCTTACTTTGCATGATGTTTTTAAATTTATTATATGCCCTGGGTATACAATGCAAAAATTAGTGAAGATATGAAATTGAATTGGTACGATTATGAATAAAATTGTTGAAAATTTTTAATTTCAAGTTATATTTATTTTACAGTTTATTCAATTGTTTATTTTCTAGAATTTTTCTTAAATGGGTCGTAGAAAAAATATACTGTTCGACTCGTGTGGATTGTCCATATCGCAATCGAACTCCGCCTACGGCGTCGTGCTCAAACTTCGTCCTCGTGCGATATGGCCATCATATCCACACTAGTTGCACAAACTACTATTTCCGCACTTGTTAGGTAAATAACTATTTCACACCAAAAAAAGTAAATACTTATTTTTAAGTTATAAATCACTTACTGACCTACCTTGCTTGTCATTAGAAAAAGACAAAAGACACATTGCAGCTACGAAAGGTACGTTTGCATCCTCTTTCGAATGATAAAATGTCTCCCCATTGATAGGTCGCGCTTGCGCGACACCAAACATTAACTAATCAAATTTTTTAAGTCAAAGATTAGGGTTAACGTTTGTAATACATTTGAACGGTTTATTATTGTGATATTTTGATTAGGATTAATCACAGACTTTCCTTTTTTCCAATCATTCCAACGTAATGTGCTATAGTTCATTTAAAAAACAAGGAGGAGTAATTTGAAAAGCCTTACTCACACCACTAAAAGTTACCAGATTAGTAAAGGGTGTGTTCCGAAAACGTAGTCAACAGTCGTGTTCCAAATATATTAAATATGCCTTGATAGCAAAGACATTAGTCAGAAGTCGATTTCTCCTCTGATCTGCAGTATATTTTTCAGATGTACCTAGGCATTAAACAAAATGTAAGACTTTTTCCTATTTCGTTTCTTATTCAAACATAAGAAGATTCAGATTCACATCGACAACAAACAAATTATGGTCATTGTTGATGGTGGAGAATTACAGATAGTCAAGTTTCTTTAATTATATTTATTACAATTAAATTTAAAAGAATATGACAATTGATAATATGTTCTGGCAATAACAATACTACAAAATTAATAGCATTGTAGAGCAATATGCAGTATTAATTTGAACATTCCCAACAGTTATCTTTATGTTGCCGGATTAAGTGTAATAAACCACTTTTCAAATACTTCTGAGGTACCTTCTTGCTTCTTTTTAACTTCAAAAACTAATAATGTATTTTCTACCAAACCCATTCTTTTCTATATTGTTTTATATCTTTCATGGCATGTTCTTCCGATGAACTTTGACGATTTCTTCCAAAATATGTATATAACAAATAAATAGTACCTACATTTGACTCGTCAAAAGGTGACACAGATAAATTTAATTTGTTTCAAGAAAGTCTGAACGTTTCTTTGAAGCTTGCAAAATTTTGTCCAGCACAGATAACATTTTTGTTCTTCAAACGACATTTTTTATTCACCCATCACAATTTTTCAAAAGTCCTGCTATTCCACCAATATTTTCTGCACTATATAATGTTCCTCTACTTCAGTATTCCTTTAATACTCGCTAAACCGACTACTTTTGAAAAAATGTAAAGTAATAATGTACTATTTATTTATCTGTCAGAACTATCAAAAATGAAAACTATCAGCTGATGTCAACATCAAAAAGTGTTGTGTGAAAATGGGCTGAATCTGACCAATCAGAGGTCTACAGAATTACCAACTTAAATTCAAATCACTCCTCCTGGTTTTTAAATGAGGTATAGAAGGACATTAACAATCTATGACGCACACCCAGAAGGGTATTATATGAACTCTACATAGTTCTTTTTCGTATTAAATTTCAGTTTTTGATTGTAATGTAGCCAATTTCGGTTATCACATGATTTTATTTTATTATATCTTAATTGCTGCAATATTCCGTTTGGCTTTTACACACTCTATATTGGTAGATATGTGATGTCGCGTCGTTACGATTGAAATATTCAACGAGGTTGTTTTTAGGTCTCCATCCACGTTTTCGTTTTTCATCTATACCTCGTTTATTCAGGAACTAGTAAAAACTGTTTCTCATACTTTGGCATTCTTTTTTAATTTAGCATAATTATAATTAAATAAATACGAACTTCATTGCTTAAGTCTAAAACATAATTACAATGAATATTTGAATTTCGGTGCTGTAAATATTAAACTTATCACATTATAAAACAAAAATAATCATCACAAAAAAAAAGCAACAACAAACGCTTTTTATTAATATCCAAAATAAACAAAAGGCGCTGACCAGTTGAGTTTGAGCTGAACTGCTAACTGCTTTCCAATAAATTCCGATTCCAATTGGACAACCAAAGGAAGACTTTAATTAGTTTAGGTTACTTTGAAAAAGCTCGACTATTTCCAACTCAAACTCACTAAACATTAAAACGAGTTCAATTTGTAAAATTAATTGTGAAGAAATTGACAAACGTCAAAAGTATAAAAATAATTTAAAGTAAATTGATTCCCTATTTATTATACCTGTGGTTACACCTTGATAATGTTTTATCCCGTTGTGATCATTTAGAACCATTTTAAAATCGTTATTAGTTAGTTTTGTTACACCACTGCTCTATTTATTATACCGAATAGTAGAGTTTTTCTTTCAGTATTCAAAAAAGTGTAATTGCTATTTTGATTTAATTTAAATTAATGTGCGACTTTATTCAGCCACTTATCCAAATATGATTGGAAATGCCACATTCTGTAAGTTATTTCAATTTAACTGACAAATATAGATCGCGTTCGGCGTGTAGATCTAAACATGAGTATTCTGTGATCTAAACCACTAAACTATCGTGCAAATGGTTGGAATTAACGAACATAGGTTTGTTCGTAAAGCAATCATCAACGCTTGGAGACTGTATGCGATTTTTATACACGTCGTCCAGTATTTTTTTTATCTATGGTCCACTATCGTTTGTGATTGCATCTTTGTAGCAGTTCAATCGGTTCGAAAGAATTATCAGATGTCAAATCTGTGGTTACTATGGAAATAAATGACAGTCGGTTTCGGCGCCATTTATAATTTTACATCAACTTTTGTGGTTTATTATTTATTTCGTGATAATAGTTAAAAAAAACGGAAATATGTATCGAATTTTGTCATTATTTAACGAAATTTCTTGTAGACTTTCGCCAGGAATAGGATACATATGTACAGTAGAAAAAGTTAGATTAACAATTTCACCTATAATTATGATGGATACATATTTATACATTTTTTATTTGCAGGTTAAGGTAGTAAAATTTAGTTATATGTGGACCATAAACAACTTTAGTTTTTGTCGAGAAGAAATGGGTGAAGTCTTGAAATCCTCCACATTTTCTGCAGGCGCCAATGACAAATTAAAATGGTAAGTAAAAATACTTGGCTGCTTACATCGGTAATAATATGTTTTTTTTTGTTTGTTTAGGTGTTTGAGAGTGAACCCGAAGGGTTTGGACGAAGAAAGCAAAGACTACTTATCGTTATATTTGTTATTAGTGTCGTGCAATAAAAGTGAAGTTAGAGCCAAATTTAAATTTAGTATATTAAATGCGAAACGCGAAGAGACAAAGGCGATGGAAAGTCAAAGAGCGTATCGGTTTGTTCAAGGGAAAGATTGGGGTTTCAAAAAATTCATTAGGAGAGATTTTCTTTTGGACGAAGCGAACGGTCTTCTTCCCGACGACAAATTAACGATATTTTGTGAAGTAAGTATATTTTTTATTTCTTTCATGTACCATTATTATGAACAAATAACTGTAGACACATTTTAGGTTCCAAAACTCACTTAAATTGATGGTTTTTCTTGCGATTATTTTGAGGGGGAGTATATCGTGGCGCAGTCTAGCGGTGAGTGTCGAAAGTAGAAAATACAATTAATTCAGGGGTGTTAAGTTTAGATCTACTTTCGACACTCGCCGCTAGATCGCGCCACAATATACTTCCCTGAAAAACAGCAGTGTACTTATCTTGAAAACCAGAAACTTTATTTTATATGAATACCATTACATTTTCACTATTATAAATTGGTATTGAATTTTATGTCCTATATAATTTAGTGTGACAATTCTCAAATTCGTTATCAAATTTCCGAAACGGGTCTCTTCACTATAAGAATAAAGAATACACAGACTTTAGAAAAAAATTATATTCAGTCCTTTATGTACGATTATTACCCAAGCAATTCCTCGGTTAATAATAAATCCTATTAACTAAATTTCATTTTTTTTTCATATTTTCTTTTTTTTCAGGTGAGTGTGGTAGCGGATAGTGTAAACATTTCAGGCCAATCGAATACGATACAATTTAAAGTTCCCGAATGTAGATTGTCGGATGATTTAGGTTTATTATTTGAAAATCAGAAGTTCAGCGATGTGACTTTGTCAGTTGGTGGCAGGGAGTTCCAAGCACACAAGGCCATATTGGCAGGTAAACTACATTTTTATTTTCTCTGAAAAAAATCGATTAACTTTTTTTTCCATTAATTATATCGAAAATATTGTTGAAAATGGTGGAAAAAATTACTGTGAGAGTTAGAGCTCTTAATACTTATATTAAGAGGCGCCGCATCATGGGAACAACGTTAATATTTTAAAATGATTCTTGTAGAAAATTTAACCTACAAAAAAGGTACTAATTTTTTCAAAAGTTATTCAACACTAAAGTTGGTTCGATTTTAAATTTTTAACATTTTTCTTATTTTCCAACGCAACCATCAACTTGAGAAAATTTTATGAGACATATCATTATAGCGCGAAGCCCCGTCTTCCAAGCAATGTTCGAACACGAAATGGAAGAACGGAAACACAATCGAGTCGATATAACTGACGTGGACCATGAAGTATTGAGAGAAATGTTGAGGTTTATCTACACGGGAAAGGCCTCGAATCTCGAAAAAATGGCAGACGATCTCCTGGCGGCAGCCGATAAAGTGAGTGATTAGTAATATTCATATTTATAATATAGAGT
Organism: Galerucella calmariensis; assembly: GCA_910591675.1. Classification (NCBI taxonomy): domain Eukaryota; kingdom Metazoa; phylum Arthropoda; class Insecta; order Coleoptera; family Chrysomelidae; genus Galerucella; species Galerucella calmariensis. Next base: position 21,609 of record CAJUYG010002384.1, on the reverse strand, counting down.
ACCCTGTATAAAGAAATAAAGTCTTCCTAAATAGTTCATGTTGAGAAAGGATTTAAAACGAATTTTACAATTAATTGTTTATTAACCGACGATTTGATTTTATTTCAGTACGCCCTTGAAAGGTTAAAAGTGATGTGTGAAGAAGCTCTTTGTACAAATTTATCCATAGAAAACGCTGCGGAAATTCTCATTCTGGCAGATTTACACAGCGCCGATCAGCTTAAAGCTCAAGCCATAGATTTTATAAACACGTAAGTATAGAATCGCTCATCTATTTTTGTTACCACGAGAAGCTATTTATGTTTCTCTAACTCTAGAAACTTCTAATAAATTAACCTTGATGGGAAATGCCACTAATTTTCAAAAACAGTATAATCGTGATCTCCATGTCTAAAAACTACTGTGTGGAAAACGGCTCTCATTGGTGTAATGCAATATGACGTACTAACCCCTACTGTTAAACGTAGGTTTTTCCTGGTCCTCGCCAAATACTTCGACGCACTGGTTGATCCTGGCAAGACTGCATCCTTTGATTCCATCCCATCTCTTGAGGATTGAGCATGGGTGTAACGTTTGGCTAGTTGCGCAATTGTCGTTAGGCCGTAGGTGGCACTGGGTCCTAAAACTTTTAGTCCAGCCGCTTCCCTGGCTAAAGAATCGGCATTACGATTACCTTTGCTCCTGTAGTGCCCTTTAACCCACCTCAGGATAATATTGTTATCTGCCGAGGCGTTAGCTAAATCTTGGAGGCACTTTAGTACTAGCCCCGATATAATACGTCTGTTCAAGGCTAATAGGGCTTGTCTCTACTATCAGTGCAGATTGTTATGTTTTTGCCAGAAATTCCTTTTTTGGTTAGTTCTTTGTGGCAATTGAGATACCAACCAGTTCTGTTTGAACTACGCTGGTATTTTTTCCCATTCCCCACTTAATCTTTAGGCTTAGTGTTCTCGAGTAAACTCCACATCCTGAGCCTTCTTTCATTTTTGAACCATCTGTATATGTGCGTATTGCATTTGCAGCATCTGGCTCTGTGTTTTGTTTTATTTGTATTTTGTAGGGTCTGTTAAACAAAAACCTGGGTTCAATTGCATCATTGGCTGTCTGCAGCAGAGGTAGCGCACTACCAATCATATTATAAGCCCAGTGAATCAAAACCCTTCACAGAGAGGTTCTGCGCATGAGTCGTCCAGTTTCCTACCGTTTGTGATAGCTCTACAAACGAACCTAATGCTAGGGGTTAGTACGTCATAGCACCGCCCATTTGTTTCTGACATTTTCCTGTTTTGAATGAATATGTTGACTTCAAAACGCCAGGAAATCTGTTAAATACGATTTTGACATTGAACAAATATTTTTATTACTTGATTGAAATATAATTTAAAGGATTTTATCTCTTAGTAGTCTTCCCCATTCGCATTGTTTTTACTTGAAAATATTAATAACGTTTCAGGCATGCCACAGACGTGATGGATACACCAGGATGGAAATCGATGATACAAACCCACCCTCACCTGATAGCAGAAGCGTTTAGAGCGTTAGCGACCCAACAAATCCCGCCTATAGGGCCACCCAGAAAACGTGTGAAGCAGAGCTGAATATTTTAAAATGCCCCAAAGCGAAGTTGACTGCTTTAATGTGTTCAAAGTTCAAAACAATTCAAGAAGAATTAAAGAGACACTCTCACTCTCTCATGTAAATTATGGACATTATTTACGGCTATCGAGTGCTGTTTTTTATAGTGATAGGCGTCTTTACTTTTGTTTTTTTTTGTGTCACCTTGTGATGAGGAGGTTTACAGAAGTACGTGAAAACACGATATTTTTAAACGAATTGTATATAATGTTTTATTTTATCATCCTGGATGCCAAGATTTTTTTTCCAATTCGTATAAAATTAACAAAAGTAGAAAACTGTCATTACCCACATAATACATCTCACTTCTAACAGTTACTGTATAAAATATTAATAAAAGCCAACAATGGCGAAAGTTTAAACTTTAAACGGCTAAAAGTGCATGATTCGCTCTTTGCTTGATACATGAGTAGATGATCAAAGCGGGTCCCAATTCACCAGTGGCGTCCTGTGTGGAATTAGGAACCTTTTTGTGTAGAGGAGCTATAAAATTTAATAAATTGTGTGCTTTGAGGCGAAGTAGTACGTTGGGAAAGCCACTGCGTTGTGTGACGCACGACACATAAATCATGCACGCGAAATGCAAAAACGACATTAGCAATGGTCGGGTGGGACAAACGTATTGAAACTGGCAAAACCTATATGAAATATATTACTTTATTCATTCTTCGAAGCTCTTTTTGCATTTCGCGCGCATGATTCATGTGTCGTGCGTCACACAACGCAGTATTATTCCCTTCCTCATACACCTCACAGCACACTATTTATTAATTTTCATAGTCCCCTAAACAAAGCGAGTTCTAATTCAACGCAGGGCGCCACCGGTGAATTAGAACCCACTTTGATCATCTACTTCGTGGTCAGCTGCGAGATATTTTTTTGAGAAACCCCAAATAAGCTGGAACATTGTGAATAGTGACAGCTTTGTGAAAAGATGTTCAGTGCCAAAGCTCCAGTTTTTCTTTCTGTTTTCGGTATGTTCCAGTATCCACTGATCTAATTTTTATAATGTTTCATAATGTGGATAAAACGTTGTATTGCATTCGTATATTAGTTGCGTATATTATAAAAAATATGTGAAGTTGAGAGCGCCTAAACAAAACATCCAAAGTGTCCATAATATGAACTGAAAATTAAAGATAGGTCATGGAGCGGCTCAAGGCGTCAGTGAGGACGCACCTTAATCATTATTTGACGTTCAATTCTCGATAATAATACAACAAGTGTGTTAATGATTATCGAAATACAAACTTCTTCGATTTTGAGAAACAAATTGTTGTTTGGAAACAGCACGAGCGCGTAAGCGCGAGTGTGGTAAGTCGCCCGATGGTATACACATCTGTTTATGCTCGCGGTACATACAAACTTTTATGTCATACTAGTTCGTTATTGCAATCCAATCTCAATACAAATCAGTGTTTAAGAAAATTCGGTTTGAATTAATAGGTGAATGTTGACAAACATAAATGTCATAAAATCACAATAAATTTTATATGTGTCAAAGTTAGAAGTCAAAATGAACGAAGATTTTGGAATTCCTGACGAAATTATTGAAAAAGCAACTGAAAATATGTTGCCAAAAAAGTCTAAAGAAGCTTACGAAATGGTTATTAAATAAGTTAAACAAAAAATTATTTCTCTTTATGCCCGCGCGGGCCATAAAGTGAACCCTATGCCCGCACGGGCATAAAGTACGACATTAGATAGTTGGTAACTAAGCAACAAAAACACAATAATGAACTAGTATGACATAAAACAACTAATGACAACGCGAAACACACAGATAGGAAAATTGCATGTATCCAATCAGGTGCCGAAATACAAAATCGAAAACATGGTGTTTTCAGATATAAATCCTCATATTTAAACCAATTGAAGGCGCGTATTTTGTATTGAGTGAAATAATCCACTGAATATACCTTTTTTGATAATTCACTTCATTTGCATTTCATGTCATTGCAGTGAATGTCACCCCAAAATACATACATGTCATTGCTTGATTTAAAAGCTTGTCCCTTCCTCCTTGTTACTGGATAAAAATTTCGCCTTGATACGGTGCTGTCGAATACCAAGTGTATCCTAACTTCAATTTTTGTATTGATTTCCATATTTACCAATAATATTAACAAAGCAATATTTCACAATCAATCTGAATTCTTGAATAGATTGAATGTAAAGTGGTCATTCTAAGATTATATTATAGTAATGTAAAAAACGCATAGTTTTAATAAACTTATTTTAGATACGTCCACCAAAGATGAAATAACTATTTTATTTTTATATTCTACATTAAGGATTTTTATTGTTGCATGTGTCATATTTTCATTGATCAGTTTTAGAAGTTCGGCTATTTGTACGATTGTATTTAAAATAGAAAGATACAATTATTGGAAAGAGGCGTTAATCTAATCCGATTTGGTAGGTAAATGTCATGAAATGTCAAAAATGGAAATCATTTGCGTCGACGTTATTTAAAAGAAAATATAAATTTGCCTGGTCAACAGTTACTGATGACTTCTTAGCAGCATTGTTATACAGATCGCGTAATTTCTTATGGAACCTTCCTTGATTACACAAGTACGACAAAGGAAAATATAAGAAAAACAGCTTGAAAGAGAGAGAAAGTATAACTGTAGGCGCGCATCGGAGGGGTATACCCAGGTCTAGAGGATGGCCGAATGTTGATTGCTCTTTACAGAGAGAAAGAGAATTCACTAGTAGGTGGTATTCAGAACTTGAAAGAGAGAGAAAGTATAACTGTGCGCGCGCATCGGAGGCGTATACCCAGGTCTAGGGGATGGCCGAATGTTTATTGTCCGTTCTGAATAACACCTACTAGTGAATTCTCTTTCTCTCTGTAAAGAGCAATCAACATTCGGCCATCCTCTAGACCTGGGTACACGCCTCCGATGTGCGCCTACAGTTATACTTTCTCTCTCTTTCAAGCTGTTTTTCTCATATTTTCCTTGTCGTACTTGTGTAATACAGGAAGGATCCATAAGAAATTACGCGATCTGTATGTCATATTAAATGCAAAAATCTGGCTACTTCTACTACTTTCTTCATGCCACTTCGAATTCCATAGCTAGTGCTACTAGTAAACTACTAAACCTACTAAATGAAAAAGATATGTTCAACTTAATAAGGAATTGGTATGATACAGTATCTTCAAATCAGAAATATTTATTACAACTATTTGTAATATTTTCTGCAGTTCATCCTCAAATTCAAATTGTAGAGTAGGTAAAGTTAAATTTGGTTTTTGATATACAGAAGAACCAATGAATCCCTGAAGGCTCAAATATATTGTCTCTTTAGAATTGAACTGAAGCTGCATCTTGTTGAGGGGTGGATATTTTGATACCCCTGCACCAACTTTCCTTTTTTATTATTCTTCCCCACCATTACTTAATCCCGAAGATTGTTTTAATATTTCTTCTATACAGAGTTTTTCCTTTGAAGAACGTGTTTGGACACACTGTATACATTTGATAAAGCATCCTACTTCAATTTTCGTAATTATTTCAGCCTTTTCAATCTGTTTCAGTTAATACGTCTTCATCTTTATCAAATTAAACTTTTTGACTACCTATGACATTTTATAACCTTCACATCCAATAAACCCAGCCGGAAGCAAATAAGATAACCTTAACGTCTTTTTCGAATACTTGTATAAGAAAATAAACCGGAATTTCCAATGCTAAATTATATGAATTAATTTTTAATAGTATGCTCGTTTCTTATATTTATAGAAACGTTTCTATTGAAAAGCTTCTGTGAATCTCTTCGTTGTTCTGTGATTGTTTTGTTACGAAATCTTTCTATATTTTTTTGTAAGATAAAGTGTTTTCTTTTAAGTGCGGCGAGATGGTGATAAATTTAGTTTATAAAAGATCAATTCGTTTTAAATTTTTTTTTGTAAAGTATATCAACTTTATTCGTGTAATTCTAAATTACAATCATTTAAATGCTACCAAAGTCCAGGTCTAAAGCGCGTTTCGGTCGCTTCTAAGCAATCTGCAGCCGCTGGCAAAGAATACACACAACAACAAGAAGTGGAGCTCAGCGAAAATCCTTTGAAGACTGGGGGATAAAAATAAATAACCATGAAGGTGAGAGGTAACTGTGGCATACACTGAGAACCATAATAAATACTTTACTCGAATCAGACCGAGAAAAAGTATTTTAGCATAAAGTGCTGTTTTATCAAATGTATTATGAAGGTATTTTTCCATCAGTAACTATTTCTGCACATTTGGTTGACAATATAGACGTAAAATAGATCATTTGAAACAATAATTCCAATCTACAAACAAACTCTAATCTAATTTGTGCGTGTAAAGACCATAATCAAGAGGCCTACATGTGATCCATAGACATAATATGACAACTAACTTTGAAGATGGCTTTTGCAAATTTTGGTTTCGCTTCTTATCGTTGGTGTATTCTCCTAAGTTTCGCTTCTTATCAGCTGGTGTATTCTTTGGCTGTATTGCGTTGAAATCTGTGTCAAATAATGTGAGGTGAGTGTGACAATCCCATATTGATTGGTCCTTGGGATAAAAATATTGTATTGTGATTTGACTTAAAGCTTTTGTTTGGCTTCTAATCACATTTGATTTATGGACGAACTCTTGTTCTCTGTCAACTGTGACGTGACACTTGACGCTTATCTATCTCCCCCTCACAGCTTTTCATTTTGTATATCATACTCATTAATGACTACAAATATTCTTCAAATGAATTTTGTATTATTATTTTGTATTAATTGGTTGATAATAAGCTTTATGCTGCTACTGTCTAAGGTCCTTCATTCTTCCGCTTCGATAATTATCTAATGGTACTTGGTTTGCTCAATAAGTGTTGAATTAAATGTAATTAAAATAGTTTCATGATAAGTTGATATACTGAGTTCATTATTTAAATATCTTGTATAAAGTGTACGTTTGGATTTCATCTGCTAAATTATCGATCATACCGAAAAGTAAATCAACGTAGCTACCTCAAAGTATTCGTTAATATTTGCTTTACCTAACAATATTCCTAGCTTCTTAATGTATCAGCGCAGTGTCTGAAAATGACAAAAAAAATTAAATACTTTCCGGGATCGATCTGTAAAAATGAGTTTGATGTAAGTCCTGTCGGTGGGTTGCGACTGTATTCAATTGTAAAGCCTTGCTCGCCGCACTGTATAGACTAGACGAATGTACTTTAGAAGTCGCTCTATGATACGAGATCGAGTCGAAAAATCGGAATTACAACCAAATTGATTTTGCTGATTCCAAATATCGACTGAGCGAGTTGTTCTTGAGAAATTGTTTTAAATGATTCCGATATTCCAAAACTTTTACATAAACACGCATTGAGTTTTTATAATATGTAGGGTCAGTACGAAGGTGTATATTAAAACTGCTATAATACCATGTAGAATTTCAAATGTATTAGTACATACACATTATATGTCTGTAATAATTGTAAATATTTACTCATATTCTTTGTACTAATTTTGTTTCAGCAAGATCTATTTTGTTCTGGATTATTTTTTATTTTTTTTTATTACAAACAAGAAAATATCCAATGATTTATCGCTCAAACATAATATTGTAGCAATGTCGTTTAGTCTATGTAAAACAAAAACAGAATTGTGATATATATTACGACCACAGCTGGTTCCTATTCGGGGACGCTCGACCTTCTAATTTGTAATTTTAGTGTTACTATTTGTCTTGATCTCCTGGTTTAAGTTTAAGATCAAACAAAGCAGATAAATTAAATCTTGCGATCTTTATCAGAAATTTTGTATTTATTTGCCCTTTTCTATACTTCCCTATTAAGAAAATATTAGGTTCGCTCCAACTGGCTATAGAACCGTTCTAGGTATCATTAGCGCAAGTGCTGTATTTCTTCCGCGTTCCATCTGATTATAGTATCGTTCCTGGGATGATGTTAGGTTCTATGTGAGTGGGGCCTTCTCGCCACCTCCACTGCGACCTTCGTTAGGTCTATTGTGGCTCACCTAGGGATTACAATTCACCCCACAAGCTTGTGCTTCTGACGAAGTCCATGGTTGTATTTAGTGATACTTTTTTGAAGTCGTTCGGCTCTAAGGTACTAAAACCGAATGTATTATACCTTACCCTGCCCAAGGCTGGGCATGAGCATTTTATGTGCTCTGCAGTTTCGTCCTCCAAATTACAGAACCTACAGTTCGAGGTCTGAACCAGACTCATCTACTTTATGTGGTAATTTAGTCTACAATGTCCCTCAAAATGCGTAGGTTTGTTCTACTCTCTTGGGATAATACAACAACTGTAAAATACCGTCTGGAAGTGGCGATAAAGATGTGTTAGTTCAAGAACCATCAAGTTTGCGCACAGTACTCGGTACGACTCCAGAACGGTTCATAAATGCCAATTGGAATAAACCTATCATCTTGAGTTTATAAAAAGTTGAATTCGATATATTTATTCCAGCTGTTAGTTTCTAATTGTATGATTATGAATAAATTAAAAAATACATAACGAGATATGTAGATCCAATCTCCCCCAAGCGACAATAGGCTGGAAATTTTTCCTTAGTGTCAATAATCGAAGTGATAAGGAAGCGTACGCGTACGCCCTTACCAGTGTTGTCAGGTGGTTGCATAGCAACAGAATCTTTTTTGGAGAAACCATATTTTGCCATTGTTAAAACATTGTACAATATAACGAAACGAAAATAGAGAAATGTGGAACACATGGTGAACAAGAACTTAAGGAACACCTCATAAGCAAATATCCAAATTATAAAAGAATATACACAGATGCATCACTGGACCGTAATAACGGAAAATGCGGAATAGGTGTATACCATGAATCAAGACAAATTGTGATTAAAACAAAATTAACAAAAAACACCAACATTTGGACAGCTGAAACAATAGCAATTCACAGAGCAATACAACTGGCCCTAGAAGATGAAATGGCAACAATAATCATATCAGATTCTAAAGTGCAATACAGGTAATAACAAAGACAGGCATCTCTTCAAAAAGTTCTCAAACCGTATTAAAGGTTAAGGAAAGTTTATTAAAAGCCAAGGAAGAAAGAATTGACATAAGATTAATGTTGGTACCAAGCCACGCCGGAATAATAGGAAATGAAAGAGCAGACAAAGCTGCAGCAGAAGGTAGAAACATGGAACAAGGCATGAAAAATCAATTAAACTATACAGAAGTCTTTAAAACAACAAATGAAAATACTTGGAAAAATTGGAGAAAGGAATACAAACAGCTGGCTACACAAAAAGGGAAAATGTACAAAGAAATAGCTGGAGAACCAAATAAGAAACCATGGTTTAATGAGGGAAAATATATCTCTAGAAGACATATAACACTAATGTGTAGGATGAGAACAGGACACTGCATTACGCCAGCACACCTACACAAAATAGGGATAAAGGACAATCCAAATTGCGAATGTGGTACTGTACAGGAAATTGATAACAAACATGAAGGGACCAATAAGTATAAATGACATACTACAACAACCCACATCAAAAGTAGCTAGAATAGTAATAAATCATTTAGTAGCAAATAACATTAGTATTTAGATGCATACTAACGCTCAAAACCCTAGCTTATAGAACCTGCATAGCTGAAACACATCATACACAACCAATTAAAATATCAACACATTAATATACATAAAAATATCAAACATACTATATTTCAGAATCACACCTAACAGAATCCATTAAACCTGGCGCAAACCTTTGTGGAATGTTCTGGATACGCCACAGAACGAGAAGAGTCTTGACCTTTGTTAAACCCTAATCCTTCCCAATAAAAATCAATTTGAAGAGAATGGGCTAGTACCAAAACGCACTGCAAGGTGCACGCTTCAAAAATACAATACCACAACGTTGGCTGGATGTCCTATAGGATAGGAGGCCATTGTAATCTAGAAGAAGAAGAACGAATCGGAATCTACTGAGAGAGCAGCCAGTTTTTTTGTGCGAATATGATTTGAATAATTGAATTTTAATTTATGGGATTCATTGTATTTTGCAAAAAAATTTGATTCTACCCCGTTATAGAAGATTGGGTTGGTATAAACATTTGCGTTGTTTCAACCCTTACTATGTGGAATGTTTCCATAATTCTAAAATAAAACCAATCATTGTATAACATAGTATACTTTCATTTGAACGCTCTGTATTACGAGTATAACCAGCAAGGAGGTATGCAACCGAACAGGCATTAATGCATGTTTTGTTGTATACCTATTGAAAAGGTTGAAAAAGTTCCTGATAGATGGCAGCATCGAACAATATTCGTATGGCGTGACTCCTCTATTTTACCGTACCGTAGTATTCTATGGTATTCATTGAAAAATATTTGAAAAAATTAGGTGTCAGCTTCAGAGACAATAAAGCTGCTTATCATTTACTATTTTTGTGCACGCGTATTCATTTTAAAGAATTTCTCCGTGAATTGAGCTTTTGGTAACACTATTAGTGAATTACACTTGATCCAGAGGCGGTAGAAAAGCTGATAGATATGTCGATAACTTTTTATGAATCCATAATAACTAGAATATATAATATTCACAACTACAAAGAAAACGTTTTGGAAAAACAAAATAGCCAATTGGGATTTCTAAAGGATTGTAATTTTAATGATAAATCTATTGAAAATTAACAATTTTCTAAGAATGATTGCTAACTGGCATAGTGAAATTATATATTCTAGTTTTTATGGATTAACAAATAAAAAGGTTTCAACATACGTTGCCACATGCCTATTTTTTTTCGAGCCAGATGATATGGCGGGAACGAGCGAAATTCATACTAAAACGAGCTTTTTCAAAAATGTTTTTTACTAGTGAATATCTATGCCCTAATTCCTTCTTTATTTGGTTTTTTATAATAAACCTTTATAAAGATAAATATGGAATGTAGACTTTTTATGGTAGTAATGTTTAAAAATATTAACTTACTTTTCCATTGTAAGGTAGGGTAGGTAGGTATTCTAGCCTTTACCAACAACCAATAATCAACATTTAATAACCAACAACAAACTTCCCAATATTTTACATTTTACTTTTCGAAAAACAAAGAACAGGCTGAGCGGTTGGATTGGGGTGCGTTCGTGATTTCTCTTGTTCGGCGGTGGTGCGTTCATGAATTACACTCGCCCGCTCCGTCTAATTCAAATAATCCAATCCAAGTAATCCAACATTTAACACCGTTCATTTCAATTCACGAGAGTTCAGAAATACTCAACTTTAACAAAAATTTAAAAACGAGCCAATTTTAATAAAGAGGAGTCAACGAGGAACTTTTAATTCAAACGAGCCACCTGTGGCAATACTGAGTGATAAGCAGCTGTACAGTTTTTTCTCTCTAAACGTCACGCCATTTTTACAAAGGTTCATAGAATACTACGGTAAGATAGAGAGGTCACGAACTTCATATATTTTTCGGTAATCTATCAGAAACTTACTTCTCTAAAGGTATACAACCAAACATGCACTGATGCCTGTTCAGTTGCATATAGTATACAGATCGTCCAAATGAAATTATACTGGGTTATAAAATTATGGAAAGATTCAAAGTGGGGCTGAAACTATGCAACCGTAATACTAATGACAATTTTCTAGAGATGATTAAAAGATGTGTGTGAAGTTAGCGGATTTTTTAATTTTTAAAAATGCTTTAAAATTTACCAGCTGCTTACAGAATTGCTCCCTATTCCCTATAAAAGTTTTATAGTCATTTCTTGGATGAGTTGGAATTTGGATTAAAACGAAAGAAAACTTCATAAAGAAAAAGGCCAGTATTTCATAAAACTAATTGTAATACCAGAGAAAAGAAGTAATTTTCCTGTAATATAAGTACAAATTATTTCGTCTATAACTGAGACATTCTGAGAATTGTTAATTGATATTATGTAAGAGGCCTTGCAAAGCATTTATTTTCAGAAAACAAATGGTTATTATAATTCCAAATATTCTCAATAAAAGAACCATACTCAAATGCATCAGGCGAGACAACTTGGACGATATCTTTAACGAACGGTTCATTCTCCTGAATTTCAGATTTGTACTGTGTTGTAATACTGCTGAATATACTCAGTATTTGGTCGTTATTTTTTAAATTCGGTCGCACAAGTATTATTATACCACTACCCATGTAAACCTTATCAAAATGGAAAAATAGTATATAAAGTATCCCAACTAAAAAATGCGTAACAAATGGTATTTCGATTAAAATTAAATTCTTATCGTCGTTAATAACAGACGATATTTTTTCAACAAATTCTCTTTGAAATTCCGAAAATAGCATACTATCGAACTCCTTGAAGTTTATGACATTATTTTTCTTCTGTAGTACATTTAATATTTTTAAATAAAAACTGTTTTCTGTATTGTGATTTATGTGAATTTTTTGCAATTTTTTAAGGTTATCATTATGCGTGAATTTTGAATTGTGTAATATCGTTATCTCCTTTCCAACAATTACATCCAAAACATCCAACAGTTTTGTACTGCATTTAATACTTTCTGTCTTAATATTATATATATGTTTGTGTTTTTTGGTGGAATGTATCCTCCAACTCTCGGTGACGCACAGATTAGGGACTATTCTAGATTGTCTCGGAATGGGCGTCACCTCATATTTAGATAAATACATCTCTGCAATAAAAGACTTTACTACATATATAGAATCATGATGTTTGTGTTCAAAATGATAAATGTTGTTCAAGATCGTATCTGCTTGTTTTTTCACAAAAAACTCGGAGCAATTCTGAATTTCATTTAAGAAGCTCTTAGGTAATTCGTCGAGAAAAAACATTGATTTTGATTTGAAAATACTGATGTCTTTGTAAATGATCCATATTTTTTCCCATAATTTTGCAATATGATCAAAACCTTTAAATATTGTGCTTATGACATAAAGTTCAGAATTTCCACTCTTTGAGGTACACGGCTTAAACACAGCAACTTTTTCAAATAAACAGTTTAACATGTAGAGCAAATTAATTGTACTTTCTTCAAACATAGTGAAAATCTTCAAGACAAAAGTTCCACCTAAAAAATAAATATATATTAGTGACAAATTTATTAGTCAGATAATATGGTATCATTTAAATCACAGAAGCGATACCTTTTGACATTTCCAGATGGCATACTTGTTGAATTTTTACCACGCCACCACATTTATCGCCAAAAAGCAGCACTAAGTATCTTAAATAGTATATTATACACCAAGGTGGTGAAGACTGTTATTATTGACCCAGCACCAAAATTATTTTGTGAGGGGTTTTGCCTCTAGCAGAATAAGGTGTAAATAAAATGTTTTTCAATAAGTCCTACATTATTAGCACACAGTACAATGCTTATTTCAGTGTTTTTTTTCTTTTTTTTTGAGGTTACAATCTGATCGGTAACGATCAATGAGCAATTTCAATCTAACTTATTTTACTAATTTCAATCCTGATACTAAAGGTCTTACTCAACAGTAGTTCCTAAGACTCTAACACAAATAGACGACACTAGCACTAGTGTGTAAGCACTGCACTGTACTCTGCTTTACACTGACACTTATATACTAAACTAACTCAAAGGGCTTTGTCCTCTTGAGTCTTCTTGTCTGGTTGGTGTTGTCGAGGAGCTGGATGGCCTCAACATTCACATGTTCTAGGAGTCGTTGTTCATGACCCTTGGCAAACTTGGTGATCGTCTGGTTAACAGTGTCAATCTCCAAGTCCCGATGGAGGTCACTGTTTCTGCAGTACCAAGGCGCTTTGGTGATATCCCTCAGTATTTTGTTTTGAAATCGTTGTATGATCTGGGTGTTGCTTTCTTTGGTACAGCCCCAAAGCTGAATTCCATAAGTCCATACGGGTTTCAGGATTTGCTTATATATTAGCAATTTATTTTATATAGACAGAGTGGAATTTCGTCCCAGTATCCAATACATTTTTCTAAATTTGAGCCCTAATTCTTCTCCTTTCTTTTTGACATGGGGTTTCCAGCGTAGCCCCGCATCTAATGTAATACCCAGGTATTTGGCTGTGTTGGCATAAGGTACCTGAGCATTATTGAGTCTAATTGGCACTGATTGTCCTCTTTTGTTAGTAAAATTTATGTGCACTGATTTTGATTCGTTAAGCTTGATTCTCCATCGTCTAGTCCATATTTGAATCTGGTTTATGGTTGTTTGTAATTTGGCTGTAGCTTCGTCATGACTATTTCCGACTGCTAAGATGGCTGTGTCATCAGCGAAAGTGGCTATAGTGTTATGCTCTATATCAGGGATGTCACTAGTATATAGAAGGTATAGGACTGGTCCTAATACACTTCCCTGTGGTACTCCCGCTTTGATTTCTCTGAGTTCGGAATAAGCTTCTTCTTGTTTTATTCTGAAGACTCTGTTGGATATGTAAGAAATTAGCAGTTGTGAGTACTGTTTTGGCAGGAGATGTCTCATTATGTACTCAAGTCCTTTGTGCCATACTTTGTCGAAAGCCTGTGCTACATCTAGGAAGATTGTAGAACAGACCTTTCTTTCTTCTAGCGTTTTTTCTATGATGTTGGTTATTCTGAGGACCTGGTCTATTGTTGAATGGCTTTCACGAAATCCAAACTGGTGATCAGGTATTAGCTTCCTTTCCTCTATTATTGGTTTTATTCTTTTCAGTAGAAGTTTTTCAAATATATTTTGGCTGAAATATATTTTCTAGGTGATCCGCAAATCTTCTTGCTTTTTGTTATCTCTCGCCCAGCTGCCATCCTCGTTTCTGATTGGTGGGTTCTGCAGGATGGGTCTCTTTAATCTTTTAGTAGCTTTCCGCAAGGAATAATCTCTGTTGCTGTCATTTGTCAGTTCGCAGAGGTAAGCCCTAATAGATTCATTTTTGATTTTTTTGGATTTCTCTTTTAAGATTCTGTGTGGCATTATTCAGCGTAGTTTTGTCCGCAGGTGCTCTAGATTGCTGCCATTTGCGTCTTAGTTTTCTCTTTCCGGTAAGTAGTTCTCTAATTTCTCTTGGGTAATTATTTCCCTTTATTCTTACTGTTGTGCTCGGGGTGTTATTCCATGCAGCTTGTTGTACAATCTTGTTAAATTTTTGTACTTCTTCGTCTAGCTGTTCATTGGTTCTTAGCGGAACTGAGAGATTAATAAATATTGCTATCTAGTTCGATTTGAAAGCTCTTCCAATCAGTCTTTTTATTGACTAAACTTGGTGGGGTTTCTTTTTGTATTATGGTATCACTAAGTGTGAGGAGGATGGGAGAATGGTCAGAATTCATGTCCTATGCTTCTTCTATTTTCATGTAGTTTGTTGAAATATTTTTTATCACAAGGAAGTCTATGAGGTCTGGAATTTTGTAAGGATCGGTGGGCCAATATGTTGGCTTCCCTGTTGATATTGCTTCACACTTAGACTGATTTATAGCTCCTAGCAGTTCCCTGCCTTTAGTAGTAGTTAATCTTAATCCCCAGTGTATATGTTTTGCGTTGAAGTCTCCTCCAATGATAAATCTATACCCCTGGCTATTTAGAAATTCAATATATTTGTTTTTCTTGATTGCGTGTCTTGGTGGGCAGCATAATGCCGTTACATTTATCTCACGGTTTTTTGTCTTGACGCTTATTGTGGTTGCTTGGAATTCAGCTGTTTTGAATCCCATCTCTTGGTGATGCTTTATATTTTGCTTTATTATGACTGCACTTCCTCCTTTGGCTGCATTTTCTGGATGTGTGGTATGATATACCTGATATCCCTTTTATTCTGATGAACGACTCGTTAGTGAAATGTGTTTCGCTAATGAGACATATATCTATTTTTTCTATTTCTAGTACGGCATGTAGTTCTTCTTGGTGCTGCAAGAGGTCATTGGCGTTCCATTCTAAGGCTGTCTGTCATTATGAAGTCTTTTGGGGATAGCTCCTTTATTGCTATATTCCAGTCTGGTAATTCGTTTGTCCTGGTTTGTTAATTTCTCCAAGATTTGTTGGAGAGTTTACTCAATAGTTGTACTGTTTTGAATTTTATTTTCTTCAGTTTTGTTCTTTACTGCATTACTGTAAGGTTTTCTATTTTCTATATTCTTTATTTCAATCCTGTTTTGGAGGTTTTCAGGTCCTACTGCTGGTGGTGGGTTTCTGTGATTTTCTCTTTGCGGCTGATTAGGTCTTTCTGCCTTTTTTATACTTTTGTTTTTCAATTTCTGCATCTCTTTGGCTACTATGCACCCCCTATAACTGGCTGGGTGCCCTTCGCCGCAGTGATTTTGGCTGAGTGTTTTTGGGTTGAGTACATTCACTTGTCAGGTGTTTGTTATCTTACGGAGCGTGATTCTTTTGCGCAATAGGTTTTTGTGTGTCCATATGCTTGACAGCGTTTGCATTGAAGAACTAGTTTAGATTTCCTTAGGGGTAGAATTTGTACTCTTATTCCCATTATATCCCCTATTTCATATATTTTGACATTTCCAGATGGCATACTTGTTGAATTTTTAAAATGTTTTTACAGAAAAATTGGCATCATGTGTAGATACAAATTTCAACCACTTTCTAATCATATTTCAATATCATTCAAGAAAATTCATTAACATTGTTTCCTTCAATATAAAAATAATATTACAAAAATGTGATATTACCAGTTTGTAAAATCTTCAATGCAGTAAATGTTTCACAAAAATGTAGATGCTCGACAAGCTTTTCTTGTTCTCCAGGGTCACTCATACAATCTACACTTCCATCAGCTGTAACTAGAGATATCTGAAAAAGAAGAGACTTTGACACTATCTATTTATTTGAAACTACTTATAGGGATTACCAGTTATGGAAGGTTAATATTCACAAAATATTAATTCAAACATTTTCTAGTTTTAGACTTACTTTTGCATCTTTTACAGAATTTATTAAATATTGATGATTGTATGGTTTAGTCAAATCTCCTGAGAAATCTTCACCAAAAATCCAATCTTTAAAAGTGTGTTTAATTAATCTATCATCTGGTATCATTTCACTCAATTCATTGCCTTCATAGTTTGGGTTCAAAGTATTTGCACTCCAACACCACTAAGATAATTCAATTATTAATAAAAAAGTTAATTCCAAATCAAATATTGTAAATTAAACTAACTTTCAAACCTGGATACTTCAATAAAAGGTAATGGTTTAATGCACACACAAAGGCGCCTGGAGCTTCACATAAATGAAGACTTTCCAATTTTTTGTTATCAACAGCACATAGAGGAATTACTGGAAAATGTGATAAGATCTCATAAAATTTACACCAAGCCTAAAAAGAGAATTAATGAATGAAAAACATTGTGATACTTTGGCTTTTTGCTGTTAAGCTATTTATGGGGAGTTACCGTTAATGTTATTTTTTTTAGGGACCGGACGCTCGGACGAATAGTAAATTGCGCTATACATCCGGGCGTAAATATACGTACTAAATCTCAATTGTACAAGACATGGAAATTTTTTTGGTTAAAACCAGTTATGAGACCTTTCAAGTTAATGAAACTAATTGTTCATGTACATGTAACATTTTTTTGAAAAAGGGGAAGGCGTTACTTATTTGATTTATAAGCACATGTAAGGCTACATTCATAAACTTACTCCAGTGAGCAGAGAAGAGTATGATCACGTGATTAGAAAACTATGTTTGTTGGTTACTTCAGAGGCTATACTGGCCAGAGGTAAATCAAATGTCATGGGGTTATATTTTTAATTTCGAAAATAGAAATTAATTAACCATGGACATTGATTAAACCATGGATGAGTTGAATATTAATATCATAATACAATGTTAGGAACTCATGTTGAATAATGATTAATAAATTTCAAAGTATTATATTACAGCATAGGTAGGCATTAGGTAGGTACCTACCCTTATTTTTAAGAATAATGGTATCCTTTCCAACTGATAGCACAGAGTAGTCCATTATTGATATGCAATGCAATCAACTGTAACCATATATCTATTAATAGATAGGTATATGACTGTATCAAAATCAAATGATATCAATTTATTAATAAAAATAACCAGCAGTAATCTGGGTAGGATTGTGAACGTTTATAAAAGCATACTTTATACTGGTGAAGTAAATTTATGAACGCTTTGGAGTAACTATCCTTGCTCCGAGTAAGTTTATGAGCGTAGCCCATATATTTTTTTGAGAAAGGGGAAGAGAAAATTATTGAGATTTATCGCTTCCTGGCTAACTGACACATATCAAAGTGTAAGTATGTATAAAAATATCAGAAAATAAGAAATATAAAACTAAAAAAAAAACAAGGAAACCAAGGACCAAACCCGGTTTCGAACCTAGGACCTTTAGGTCGTGAGCCCAGTAAGTTACCTACTGACCCAATCTCACCACAATCAGTCATATGGATTAGAAGGTTAAAGGCTGCATGGACGCATGTGCAATCGCCGGGCGTATATTTACGCCCGGATGTATAGCGCAATTTACCATTCATCCGAGCGCCCAGACCAATAGACAGTCCCTTTTTTTATAAAAGTATAAAGCAATAGAGTGGTTCAATAAATAACAAAAAAATGAATACACCAGAAGGAATTTACAGAATATAAAATATTTTATCAAGTAGCATAATTTATATCTGTAATTATACAATATAACTTACTTGTGTGAGAAGTTCTGGTTTTATTCTTTCAGCCAATTTTTTCAAAATAAATCCAGCACGATCTCTATTTGCCGTGTGTTTGGACCATACTTTTAATTTGTATTTACTTAGAAGACCTTTAATTTGATTTAATTCACTTTTTCTTGATTGTAACTCCTGAATAGACCATTTTGGAGATTCAAAAATTTTGTTTGGAAGAGTACATTGATTTTGTATTTTGAAAAAATATATTTTATTAAAATCTCCTTCGTACTCATTCATGTTTACTGTTAAATGATTAATATCATCGGTAAGAGTATTTATAACTATATTTTAAACCAATAATAGTTAATTTCTTCAATAATTATATATAAACATAACCTACAAATTCTTCTTCTTTTTACGTGATCTCACAGACCATAGACAACGTGATATCTTGTCTTGTGTAACAATTTGCCTAGCTTATACAGCAACCGCAGAAATAAACAAAGTAGAATTAAAAAGACGTTTAAAATTATTCACGATTGAGAAGCTAGCTACTAGCTACAACCCATCCAACGGCACCTCTAAATACTATCCTGCCTTATATTTCACTAGAAGCTCTGCTAGTAGGTACTTTTTTCAAAAGTCATTGGTACGCTATGTCGTTCCTCATTTATCTAAATATTATTTTTGTTCCAAAATGGGCTAATTTTAATTTCACTGAATTTGGTAGTAGTTTCTAAAGTGGTATGCGAAGGGGGGTGGTCCGTCACGGGGGCCAAGCATAGAGAAATAAAGACTACTACTATTATATTATAATTATTTACTTATTTACGGCGCCAAGCACCAAGATAATAAGAGAATTATTTTGGATTAAAACACCAAGTATGAGGTAAATTTTTATTTAGGTTAAATATATTTGGTAACAAAACATAATCGTAAATAAAAAATTAGTAACTGATTAAGTTTATAGTTATTATTCTTTATTCATATATATATATAAACCAAGAATTTTGGTAGTCCATACGTATTTTAATACTGGATGAAGTTAAAACTGGAAGAAGTCAAACAAAAATATTATGTAAAAAATCGATAGTCCTTAAATTATAATAAACAATAAATAAGGTGTTGAACATGACACAATACAATTAATACTATTTAAAGATTAAATGGTTATAATTTCATATGGAATACAATAAAATTTATTAAATCTGTTCCTTTGTCAGTGCAAGAATATTGCAGGACCAAAAGATAATTTACTTTTAAATGGCGATTGTGCGATTGGTTTGATATTTTGGTAAAAACAGTTTTGTGTATAACAAATTCAATAAGTGGATATTAAGGAATGCTATCTCGAAGAGAGATTAGAGATTTTAATCTTGGGAGTTCGCTGTTTGACATTCCCAATTCGTCAGCCAGCTTATCACCGCGGTAACTGCGTGATACCACAGAGTACAAGGTGGTGTACTCTGTCCCTGACTACCACTATTCATCAATCTCTCCCAATATATCTCATTTTATGCTACGGAATTGGTCTCGTAAAATGAGGCAAGATCGAGATTGCATTCCCTGGAGGATATACACATGAAATTCGTAAATAACTAGTATAACTTAACAAAAAGCACTTTTTGACTAGTAAATAAAACGCGTTACTTTATGATTTTTTACGATGTGTGATACTATATTTATAGAAATGTTTAAACTGCTAATACTTAATTTTGGAAAATGGCACACTGTAATCATATCTTGGTACATATCTGGATAGCATAGCAGCTGACGGCTTTCTTTTTAGACCAAAAAGGCACTCAAGTACCTAGTTTATGCTGAGATAATATCTTAACTGAGCGATAAGTATGGATCTTTAAGTTAAAGCCTTATCTATTCAATAACAGCAAAGGATACGGTACAATTAAAATTTGAGATGATCTGCTGTCAAAATTACACTCTTTATAGGCGATTTTTTCTTGCCTACCAGGGATACTTTGGTACCGTTTTAGGGTATTTCGACTGTGTAAATTTATCAGGGTTGTGCGACGTATGCAGCCGCTCACTTGTGCATTTTTGAGGGGCATAAAATTGACAAATTTTAGTAAAAAAAAACAAATTTACCTGATTTTTAGAAGTTGATTTAAATGTTGAGCAAAAATATTTAAACCAGAAGGAACTTTGTCTCAAAACTAATAGAGTAAGATCCCAGAGCGATAAGACACAACTCATTTTCACATAAATGAAACCTCATGTTCTCAGTAGTGTCTTATGTGCTCAGAATACCTGCGCGCTTGTGGAGCTTGCCGAGTGACACCTGGGCAGGTACCAGGTGTGAAAGGTAACTATAATTAATACTTATTTAACTTAAATTTTTATAGCTGATTTTTATATATATTTTGGAGAGAATTATTATAAGCGTCAGACACTTTTCATGGGAAAGAACTTTTGTCAGACGCTTTAAAACTCTACAAAAAATAAATGAACTTAACTTATTTTTACATGTCTGACTTTTAAATATGTTGTTAAGACAATTATTGTTATGAAGTTATATTTAATTAGTCAGACAAAATTGATTGGCCAAACACCCCCTAAACAGCAAAATTATTCAGCCGTGAGTATGAGCGCGAAAGCATTATGCGGATAAATTATTAGGCGATTTTTTTTTTCTTTACAATATTTTTTTCTCAACTTTCAACACTGATTTTCTTAATATTCATGCAGCTTTATTAATAATGTCCTGATCCTTTATGTTTTCTAATAACTCCCTCATCAATGATAGATATATGTTTCGGAGCAAGTACCTTTTTATTTTGACACATCATAAACTTAATCTCTTTCGAACATACTTTGGTTATTTTACTCTCTAAGTTTTGAGTAGTGAAATTGCCCATAATATTTTTACAGTTATCTATTTCGTCGTTGATAATTCTAAGTAGTATCTGTGGAGATAGGTGAGAAAATAACATCGACCTTTTTCTATGACATTTTGCTGAATAAAATTGCAAATTTCATCAAAAACAACTTGGTGTTGACGAAGATCATGCCAAGACGTTTCAACAGTATTCTTCGTTGACGATATTTTATAAAAATATTCCAATTAACATTTTTGGTGATAATATATTGTCGAATCCATTACATCTTGCACTTTCTCAATTAATTCCACGGAGTCTTCTTCATTTAATTTAAAAAAAAAATCATATTTATTGCACGCATGCAATGGGAGTCTTTTCAATTTATGTCTTTTAGTTTTTTTATCACAAAATATACACTTTTCATTTTCGTCATTATTTATATTACTTTCAAATGGGATTTGATTGGTAGACGAATGAAAATCACTTTCACCTGCCACACAAGAATCTTCAGAATTACAAG
>CAJUYG010002383.1:0-33116 GCA_910591675.1 Galerucella calmariensis | reverse complement strand
CTGAAACCCACATCTTTCAAAAGTTTGCATAATGTCATTCTTGAGAAGTTTGTTTTCTATTATGAATAAACTGTGTTGCCCTTCTTTATCAAACTTACTAAAATTTATGTACCTTTATCACTTTTTTTAATTGGAATTAGTACATCCCGTTACCTCTGACCTAAATCGTATATTCTTTAGCATAGCTGCAACTCATTCGTTCAATACAAAATGTACCTTACGGTATACCCTCTTAAAATATATTTCGGTACGTCTATGAAATCTACTTTAATGAATGATTTATTGCTCCTTGTCCTTTCTATATAGACTATACATATGTTAACAAAGTACCTATCTATTCATTTTTGGGATTGGTTTTTTTGTAATGTGGAACATAAGACTGTTGATTGAATGAGATTATCTAATAGGCAAACTGTTGTGCTTGAATGAAGCGAATGAATCAATGTTGAAGTAGAAACTATTTTATATACAGTATTTGTTAAATCACACACAATTATTGCCGTACATTCTTCTTTATAATAGGAAATAAAAAGACCATGTTGAGCAATTTAACTTTTGGCCGTTGTTGAGAAAAATAAACACTGGAAAAAATAACAATTCTAACAGAATTGGTTATACTATTGATCTGTGTTGAAGAAAAAGTCAACAAAAGGCTGGATTCGACGGCTGTAATCCAGAAAATCATGATGTGTAAACAGATCCAGTTCCAGTTCGTATCTTATTGCTTTCAATACAAACTTAACCCAGTTCTTTTTCACGACATTACTACAGTCATGAAATTTCAGAATATAGACATTTAGTGTAGATGGTAGTTTAATTTTTCGTTCAATCTATTTTTTTTCAACGATATTTGGTATTGAATTTTTGGCAAGTTTGACTCTGCTTACATGTCTTTTGACACTTGACGCTTATGGTACGCTCAGTTGATGTTTTCATATGTTCAAGGTTCCTAACTTTCTTCCCTTCTACTCTTAAGTTAATTCGAGATTTTTTCATTCCACAATTTTAATTAAGTATGTTCACTTCGTTAAAGAATACTACTTGATGGGCTAATGGTAATGATGTTCTTACCCTTCCAGTTGTAAAATTTCATACAGGCAACTTTTACAATTTGTTTATTATTCAAAAAATTTTGTAATATTCAACTTCTCATAACTTTCGTCTTATTTATAGCACAGATTCATTATTCATTCATTTATTTCTATCTGAAAAAATTTGTGGACTTTTCGGATACGAAAAGGTATAAACCACCAAGTTTCGTCAAAATAAAATTATTATTGTGTAAATGGAAAATAAAAAACGATAAAAGCGGTTTTTCGCATTTTCTCGGAGATTTTGAGATAATATGAAAAAATCATTCATACAAAAGTTGCAGACACTTTTCTCTAAGACGTCAACTTTCGCCGAAAATCGCAATAATCCAAAATTCCACCCCTTTTCATCCCCCAAATATATCTGGAAACACCCCTGCTCATGCATTTATTTTTTTCTACGTTAATTATACGCCTATCCACCATTTCCAACTGTTCCCATCCTGTTAACAATTTTTTTTTTGTAAAAGTGTTATTTGCCTGGACTATTATTGTGAAATATAATTTTTTCGCAGCTTTGTTACATCAATTTTATCGCCTCTTTAGATCTTCACAATAGGGTACCATTTTCTATTTGTTACAGCCTGATGCTGGTAATTGTTACCAAAACTAGTTGCAAGTTTTGAGTCCCAACGGACATTAAATATATTGTGGTTTGACCTTGAGTTTCATTGAACCCTTCTTTTGGATTCTATCCACATTAGAGTTAAAAATGGGAGTAGCTCCTTTGAAGATCGCTTGCAATTATATTATGTATCGACGTCGAGGAGGTCATTTTGATTCAACGATTTTCTGGTAATTTTCGTTAGGTAACTATAATAAACGTTTCTTACTTTTTTAATTATTTGATAGTGGGTTTAATTTTTGGAGATATTAGTAATTTGGATTTTGTTTAATGATGCTTGTGTATGCTTATGATACAATAACCATAACTTATTAGGCGTTTTCGGAAACTTACTCGGGTTGACACGATCCCTAACCTGCACGTTCGTTTACCTAACCCGAGTTGCCTACCTGTGTTCGCAAACTTCCGAGTTGTTGACTGGATGACTGACCCAGGTTCATTTTTCGTAACCCACCTCGAGAGGTAGGTCGGTAGAGACGCTATAGGCACCGCATGCGCATTACTGAAGGGTAATATCAGAGAGAACATGTATTCTGTGGTAATATAAAATATAACATAACCTAATTCTTTTGGTGGTAACGAAATATTTTGCTTATTTGCTTTTATCAATCATGAACAAAAGGAGCCTTGCTACATTAACGGCGTTGGCATTTGATTATTTTTTCGAAAATGATGACGAAGTTGAAGAAGAGATGTATGTTTTGTTATCTTCCAGTAAGATTAAGAAACATTTTCCTAAACGAAGACGAGTTTGCATCCAGAATTATGGAGAAGTAATTTTATGT
Source organism: Galerucella calmariensis (assembly GCA_910591675.1). Lineage (NCBI taxonomy): Eukaryota > Metazoa > Arthropoda > Insecta > Coleoptera > Chrysomelidae > Galerucella > Galerucella calmariensis. Next base: position 30,615 of record CAJUYG010002383.1, on the reverse strand, counting down.
TATTCGATGACAGGTATGTATCTTCTGATGATATTTTCTTCACAAATCGAACATCACAAATTTCATTAGATTTCCAGAGTCATTTCCGATTAGAAAGAACTTCAATTCAAATCATTTTGGAACAAGTGGGACATACAATTTATCAGGCCACTTCACTTGGAGGTAGACCATCATGTCCCCAGAAGCAGCTACTACTGACCATATGGATGTTAGCCAATCAAGAGGTGTATAGGTAATTGCATTCTCATCCATATTTCAGTTAAGATGAATTTTGATATGTTGATAACTTTTGTAGATCAGTAGCAGACCGCTTTGACGTCTCATTGAGTACAGCCTGGGAATATTTCCAAAGAATTGTTAGTGTTCTGGTTCAGGTTTCTGGTCAATATATCAAATGGCCTGAAGTATATGATGATGTGAAGAGAGGCTTCAAGAGAAGGGGAGGTATTGATGGTGTTATAGGGGCTATTGATGGAACACATATTCCTATTGTATCTCCTACATTCATGGCCAATAAATACTTAAATAGGAAACAATATCATTCAATTATTTTGCAAGCTGTTTGTGATACTTCTTATATCTTCACAGATTGCTTTGCAGGTAAATTTTTTAAACCTTATATTTAGTTTTATTTTGCATGATTAAATTTTTGGTGTACAAATATCACAAAATTAGTATAACGAAAATTACTCTTTCCTATTTGCAGGGTGTCCAGGTAGTGTGCATGATGCTCGAGTTTATAAGATATCACCATTGTATAGACAGATAATGCCAGAACTCAATGAAGAATATCATCTATTGGGTGATACAGCATATCCAAATAGTGTTAACTTGATAACACCATATAAAGATAATGGATATTTAACCCAGCAACAGAAAAAATTCAATTATCTCCATTCATCAACTCGTGTATTCATTGAACAATCGTTTGGGTTGCTGAAGGGAAGATTCAGAATTCTGAAATTTATGAATATTTACAAAACTGAAATGATTCCACAAGTAATAATTGCTTGTTGTGTTTTACACAACATATGTATGCATAATAAGGATACAAATATTGAAATGTATCTACATGAGTTGGATAATGAACAAATTACCGATCAAACAGTTCAAATTGATACTGCATCATGTAATAAGAGGGATATAATTTGTAAACAAGTTATGTTATAATTACTTTGTTTTATTGTTTATTACCATTATCCATAATAAAAACCAAAAACACAAATAAATCTCTTTTAATTATGAAACACAAATATCCTTATATCACTGGGTTGAAAAAATTAGGAACCATTTTTTCTATTAAATCATTTATTAACATAAAATAAATATCAAAAATCAAATAATTTGCACAAAAAACAAAAAATAAATCCCTAATATCACAATAAAAATAAACAAAAACAAAACTAATCCTTATGAGTTTGAGCAAACAAATATTTATCACAAAAAGTAACTTAAAATTAGTGTGGACAAACAAAAATGAAATTTATAAAAAACTTAGGAATAATTCTCGAGTTTGAAAAACACTGTTTTCATTTCTCAACCAATTTTTCCAGTATTTTCAGTAGGCTGTCTTGCCTTTTCATTTTCTCCTCATGGCGATGTTGGCAATCTTCTCTGAATTTTTTCAACCATTCAGGTTCGTCTTTGGATGGTTTCTTCCTCTTCACAGGACGAGTATTAGTATCCTGTAGATGAAAATAATTACAAATATGCTGATGAAAAATTGTAGTCAAGAATTTTTAAGGAATAATTTAATTAGTCTCTAAAATTCAAAATTAGAAACATAAAACATGGTTCAAATATCAATCAAAAAATTACCTGTACATTTAGATCAGAGGTACTCAAATTTCTCTCAGCGACAGGAGTTGATGTAGATGGACCTGCAATGTTGCTGCATAATGAAATTGGTCTTATATCTGGATCCTTTGAAAAAATGGAATCCATATCTTTAAAAAATGGCCAATTTTTCGCCCCTCGTCCTGCACTGCTGTTGTTATCAACAACTTTTTTATATGTTTTCCTTAGGTTTTTAAATTTATTCTCGCATTGTTCTATTGTCACATTCAATTTGCTGATGGCCCCAATCTCATCAGCAATTGATTTCCAAATAGTTTTGTTCCTTGTTTTTTTATCCTCAAATTTTAACTTGTTTTTATCATACAATTGTATGAGTAATTGGACCTGAGGTGTGGACCAATGCAGCTCATCATATGACTCTGAAATAGAGAATTTTCATAGTACAAAGATGAATATATAGAAACAACAAAGTAATTGAATTACCTGTAATATAATATAGGTAAACACAAAATGTCAACTTGATCTTATCCTGACAGACTGCCAATGCATTTGATAAAGTTGTACCTATTGGTATTTTACTGAATAAATTATGCAAACTTGGTTTCTCAGTGAATGCCTTCCTTGAGTTTTTATAAATTCAAACTAACCTTGCAGGTATCAACATGTCAAGTGTTGAGTATGCAAGTTTTTATCTATGGAATACAAAGTTATATAAGGTGTCCTTCGTAGGACAAAATGTATAAACTCATAAGGAACAAGCAAGACTGTGAGCTCCTTCAAGAAGATCTGAACAGTGTGTATGAATGAATAATTCACCACTAACTTGATGTTTCCAAGCCCTGGCCTGTCCCTAGATTTTCTTCCTCATGACCTATATCAGTTTCCACCTCAACTTCATTATTCTTGCTCGTAGTGTATTCTTGTGGAAATTCTTCACACTGGGAATAATCTGAAAGTTGTCCAAATAAAAAATAGGAACAACTGTAATTACTAAAATATTCATACCTTCAAAGTGATCCTCATCTTCATTTATTTCGAACATTTCGACTGAAAAATTAGCATTGGGAAATTAAACATCCTTTTAAGAATTTATCAATATATTTACCTGGAGATTGATGCACTTCTCTTATATGTCGTCGAACATTACTCTCCTGACTAATGAAGCCACATACCTCACATCTCCCCAAATTTTCTTCCACTTGCATTTTTTTTATTAAAAAATAATAAATAAAGATAATTTAATCAAATAATAATTTTTGATGTTATGACGTTAGCTGTCAAATCAAAAACGAAACCTATGGAAACCTATTAGTTCGTAAACTACAGTTCCCGGGTAGGTGATCGGAGTAATTCATCACGTGACCTCTCTGGATCGAGTTAGTGAGCCGGAGTAAGTTTCCGAAAACGCCTTATGTCATCATAGTCAACTAAAATATTGCAAAAAGTGTTTATTTTTATCCATTTTTTAAGAAATGATTAGCGTAACGATATTTTCATTTTCACGAGTAATTTGCATTTTGAAAATTTGAAAAAGCTGTGGTAGAAGTAGAGAAAATATTTTCGAAAAATCCATTTTTCGGACGATTTTTGACTTTGAATTGCCGATAACATGAAAACAAAGCATTTTTCGAAAAAATATCAAGAGTCAAAAAGTAAGGTAAAGGACCAATTAGTGACGAGTAACCAAATAGTGACCGATTTTTTGTATAACGGTATAAAATAAGATTTTTTTCAAATGAACATAATAATATAAGATATGTTATTATACACATAGATTCAAAAGTTTTGCATCACCCTAAATCTCCGAGAAAAAAATGTGTTCATTATAAATGGATCAGAGATTAATCAAATAATTAGTTCCAATAAAAAAAAACGTGTATATTTGTCAAAAAATTTTATTATCCAATAATAAACTTGCTTTAAACATAAAAAGTATTCTTAGAAATTAAATAAATTAAATACAAATTGATTCTTTTTAAAGAAAAGGTTTAGTGGGAACCTGCGTGAGAACTTTTAATAAAGAGTATTTCCACCTCTAGAATTTATGCAAGCTTGAAGTTGCCTGCCCATGCTGTTTACCAAATTATTGATATTCTGTTGAGGATTATTTCGCCATTCTTCTTGGGCCACATGAACAAGCTCTTGTACACTCCTGGGTGGATTTCTGCGTGCTGCCACTGCCCTGGCAAGCATGCCCAAGCATGTTCTATGGGACTCATGTCAGGAGATAGGGCAGGCCAGTTCAAACGATTGTTCCCTTCAGTTTAAAGATACTCATTTACAGCTCTGGTCCGATGAGGTCGGGCGTTATCGTCCATAAAAACGAAGGAATTGCCAACAGCTGCGCGCCATAGTCTCACGTGAGGATGTAGAATCTCTCTGAGATACCTATCACCAGTCATCGTTCCCTCCACATGAATTAATTCTGTGCGATCATTTAACATGATACCAGTCCAAAACATAGCACTTCCTCCTCTGAAGGGCGGCGCGGGGCGAGCATGGGCAAGCTGAGCACCTCTCGTTGGATCCCGCCACACTCGTATTCGATGGCTATCTTGTACCAAACAAATACTTGTCTCGTCGGAAAAAAACACCGAATTCCAAAATTCTTCAGGCAAGGCCGCGTGTTCTTGAGCCCACTGTAGTCGGCGAACTCTGTGCTCAGGTTGTAGTCTGGGCACTCTTATTGGTCGGCGACACCTCAAACCTGCCGCAAGTATACGTCTTCATAATGTCGAGATCGATACTTGAACTCCCAACGCATGTCTCATATCTCTTTGGAGTGCTGGTATTGCCATGGTCGGGTTTCTTCGGATAGTTAAGTGGATATCGCGGTTCTGCCGCTGATTAGTAACACGCCTTCTACCGCTTCTAGGTCTATCACGAAGAGAATTGGTCTGGAGATACCGGTTCCATACACGAGACACATCACTTTGCCAAACGCCAACTCTGTTTGCCACGAACCTTTGAGAATGACCTTCTTCAACTAAAGCCACTATTCTTGCACGGTCAATCTCCCTTATGACTTGACGATTCATGTTTGCACTTAAAATCGTAAAAATCAAATGCCTTGAATGTTAAAATGATCGCACTGAAAATGTTATCTTACAAAAAAAACTGTAAACATCTGTATATTGCAAAAAATATGAAACATATTGAAATGGTGAACATTGATAAACAAGTCAACAAAAAATTGTTAGCGCAAAAAAATTCCTTCGCATCCGAAGAAGGTGATGCAAAACTTTCGAATCTATGTGTATTAGTTTCTAAATATGTCTAATTTCAATTTAATCATCCTTTTTTTTCAAATATGTTTGAATTTGCCGCGAAATGATTCTAAATGTTCAGTGGTAGGGGAGGATTGCATCCAGACTGTTCTGAGTACTTGTCGAGTTAACACATGTGTTTTTGGTGAGTGGCGAATAACAGCAAAGTGAGTGAATATATTTGTCAAATTAATATTCTGTACTATTAAAGAGGATATATTTAATGATTTTCATTAGCTGGGAACGTGAATATCAAATTAATTTCCAAAAATTAGCTTGGTCAATTATTGGCACCTGAAATTAAATTATGTTCCAAATACTGACCAGTGGGTCCCTAATTGGTTTTGATACATGATATATTTTTTTAAGTTTACATTGTTATTGTTAAAAAAACTTGGTGTCCCATCACATGTTAAAAGTAAAGGACTACGGCTCTCTAAGACCAAATAATGTTCATGTTTCATTTAAAATTGTACAAATGTTAAGGCTGTAAAATGTAGGTCAGTTTATGGGATGAATATTGATCATAAAATTGGTTTCGTGTTGGTCACACATCGGTTCTAAGTCTGTTTACAAATAAAATCATTTTAATACCAGTTTCAGGAGCAAGATTACATGAATTATTTTTTATTATTGAACAGTATTAATTAAAAATTCGGTAACCTTTTAGTGACTCTGATTTGGAGATGTAGCACTGAAATAAAAGTGATTTAAAATACTGTTCTGATATTCAGGTCAATGTCTGGCAAGAGAAGTGATCATAATTTGGTCTCGTGTAGGTCACACATCGGTTCTGAATCTATTTACAAGTTAAGTCATTTCATTATCCACAATAAGCCCAGGAGGCTGAGGTGGTACCGGCGAAAGGACGGCTCCGAAGGGAAAAAAAAAAAAAAAAAAAAGTCATTTCATTCCCAATTTAGGAGAAAAACTAAATTTTTTTCCTCAAATATCTGATTAATTCATATCAACAATTTATAAACCATTAACTGACTTTGAACTTGGTATTTGGAATAAAAAGAAACATGATTTGAAAGAGAACCCTATTATACAGGTATGGTAAGGAAACTGATCACGATTTGATTTGGCATTTTATTAGAATACCGATTTCAGATTTTTCTTGGAAACAAACATGCTGACTGTTTTTCAAGCTAACACAAAGTTGCCAAGTCTCTAGTTTATAACGAAGGGATCCTGTTTTTGAATCTATGTCAACCCCTTTTTAAGAAACTCTCACATGGCATAGTCCTGTAGAAAATAAAAATAATAAAAAGAGAAAACCCAAGGACAAAATACCTTCAGTTGCAACTTCTGCTGAGTGGCAGGAATATTATAAGAAAAAAGAAGCTACTAAAAGGAAACTAGAGGAAGAAAAGACAGCTATAAAAGAGGAAAATTGAAAAGAGCTGAAAAAATGAAGGAAACCAAAGAGACATTATCAAAACAAAGACCGAAAAGAAAAAGGATGATGGAAGAGGGCTCATTAAAAGATAATGATTCCGTTGCAAAAAAAACAATAAAGAAAAGGAATTAGACACAATCTATTCTGTTGAGGACTATTGCGTGGTGTTCTATAACACCGAAAATTTTCCGGGAAAAATTTTGGAAGTCAAAGAAGAATAACAAGAAAAGGAATACAAGATTAGTGCAATGACCCAAAGTGGTCCAAATTGGAAGTGGCCAAATCCACCAGACATTATTTGGTATAGAAGTGATGAGGTGATAAGAAAAATTAATGAACCAAAGATTTTGAACAAACGAGGAATTTACTGTGTTTCCGAAATGCAAAATCTATAATTGCTACATATGTGCAATAAATACTTGAATGAATATTGTTTATTTGTCTTAATGAGAAATTTTGTTTTCACAAATTATTGTTTTAGTTTTGATAAAATATTTTCATTAGTTTTGATGGAACACTGTTTTTAATAGTTCTTGAAAATTTTATTTTATTTACTTTTTTATGAATAAACTCATGACTTAGAAGACGCTTTTTACTTCTAAGTAAATACCTAAAGTCAATATTTGGTATACTGAGCGGTTAGGAATTGGTAATGAGACCTTTGGTAATGGTAATAAATTGGTTCTTTGTATTTTTTGCCTTTTAAATTGTATTTATTTTATTTATATATAATTTATTCGAAATGTACATGACTTTTTAAAAAGTAGAAGATTAGATCTATCTGGAACAGTTTTGAAAAAAGCCATAGACCGTTTAGTACATATTTTGCACTACATGATGTCTAAAATATTTGCTTAAGTGGTCAGTAATAGGGCACTGTACCTTATTTATTTTTATCTTTGTCTTAAGAAATTATAAGCGTAACGATATTTTTATTTTCCGTAATTTTGCAAGTTTTTGGTTAATAACAAATGACTGACCATCGGGACAAAAAAGTGTTATTAAGGTTTTTTGTTCCTAATAATATAATTAATCGATCCCAATCGGTTTTTTCCTTGCGTTTTGTAGTGGTCGGTCAACTCGTTTTTTCGTGCATATTTTTAGGGGTGCACCGCTCGCCTAATGAGAAAAGCTCCCCCTCTTCATCTAAGTTGTTTTCATTTCTGGTGAAAACTACCACCGGCAACATTTCAAAATGAAACTTCTCTTCGTTGAGTTTAAATTCGGATAAAAAATCTTTCCAATAAAAAAAAATTGTCATTTCAATCACACCAGTTTTGTCGCCGCTAGCAGGTGACACATCACACAAAATCACCAAAATCCCAAATTGTTCTATGTTTTTTTATCGATAGCTGCACCTGGTGATGAAAATGATCTACTGACATAAACGAATGTCCCGATTCGAAATATTCAATTATTAGCTTTTTTTAAAGTAACTTCCTTGCAACGGACACAAAAAATGTCAATCCAAATAGTTATGTTATCTGCGTCAGATAAGACGTTTTGATTTGTAATTGTATATAAAACAAATTGTCCTATATGTACAGTTAGGACAAAATTAGCTATGGAATTTTAGTTGTGACAGAATGTCTTGATACTATTCTGCAGGACAAAACTAAACACCAAATTTGGCAATCTTAAAAATAATATAAGGTAAAGCTATTTGTATTAGCAGCTCTACTCGACTTTTTTTATTTAATTTGTCCTACGGTATACTTTCTACGTTAAATGGAAATAGGCCCGTACATTTGAAGGAATTTCGAGTCGCTTCAGCCTAAGAGTAGAATCAAAACCTCTTTGACAAGTTAAGCAAATTCAGTCTGTTCAATTTTGTCATGGTTATTTTTTATTCGAAAATTGTGCACTATATTGCGCCATGCTGCCTTAACTAGCCTGCTTACAGTAACATCAATTGGCTGCATGATATGGGTATAGTTTGGACTAAAGCCACAAAAACTATTTGATGTTCAAGACAAAATTCACTCAAAGCCAACGATATGTGGCTGACCTGTCCATCTTGAAAAAGGACGACGGGCCTTTTGATATTATTTTCATCAAGCCACTCATGAAAACAATTAGCAATGTACTCGTATATACGGATAGAGTACCATGGGTGATGCAACACTTCCATTTGCAGCCACTGTTAAGCATTCTTTTTCAGCTATCTTATTAAAGAAAACTTTTGTTATTCTTCTCACTAGGAACTGTTTCTCCTTTGGACACAAAAAAATGCTGTTCCGTCGCAGTTGAATATACGACTGGGATCATCTGAAACGTGGGTAATTTGTTTCTCAACGGAATAATCATTGATTGAACTTAATTGAACCACCTCCCTATCATTTCTTCAGTAACTGCTGCTGGGCCAGAAATAAGATTTTGTGCTATTCATGGCGCTATATCTGGATGGCGGCTTAAAAACGATCGGTACCACTGCATTCCTGGAATGTTTCTAAATGGATTTGTCCTCTTCAGATCTTTCACTATTGCTGCAATATTGCTTAATAGTTGTTCGCGGCTAACAGGAGATCCGGCATCTCCTGAAAAGTGTATCCACTTTATGATATGAGGAGCAAAAATGGATTTTCTTCCACATTTTCTATTCGAGTATTTTTTACATCTCGACTTTTGGGGTGCCTTTTGGTATGCTGTACTTTTTTGATGTCTGATAAGCAGACATACCCGATGCCATATCTTCCAAAGCCTGGCTTAATAAATTTTGAGAATATTTTTTCTTCTGTGTATTTTTTTTGCTTTAGATTGGGAAATCTATCAAGTTTGAATACTGAAAAGGATTTTCAGGCCGGGATTTGATTATTAATGTACAAAAAGTCAAAATACAATTGCGACCAGTAAATGATAACCTATTCTAATTTAATTTATAAGCTGGACAATTACATTATTGCTGTTTTAAAATTATATATGTATTTCTGAAACAATTAAGTACCTAATATAGTCCAAGAGCCTCAGCCAAAAAAGTGGATTCTGAAAAAAATGTACGGCAACAGGTATTTTTTTCTTTGAATATGTTCATGGGTGTCCCCTGAATGTAAATCCAAGTTGGCGTCATGGGGGGGGGGCTTCACTTCAGCCGCCATCTTGAAAAATACGTTTTATTAAATACCTCGCGAACCGCGAATCGTACGACAAAAATTGTGGAAATCATTATTGTAGATAAAAATATTTTCCATCTTTTTTATCCGGAACTTTATTTTGTATAACGCATAGGTTTTCAATTATAGCGCTTCAAACTTTTTTCAATATGGTTTTTATGAATATTTAATTAATGGTCAATGATAAATTGAAAATGGTGGTAACTGAATTGTAGAGCTTGAGATTTTTTATAAATTTCATTGGAGACTTTTTCGCGTAGCATTCATAGTTTAGGAGCTATTACGCTGTAAATGAGATTATAACGAGATTATAATGTTTTTTTTTTTGGAATCAAACCACAATAATGTTTTTTTATTTTTTATCTCGACGTTTCGGTAGCGTTCCAGCCATCGTTGTCAAGATTAACTAGTAATAGCAGCAGGGGGCACCGGGAGGCGCTATCAATCTGTCAGTATTTTTCAGAAAGCTGTGAGGGTTTTATCTAATATTTTCCCTATTCTGAGGATCTGAGGTTATTTTAATTTTATACTTAAAAATAAATAGAAAAAAGGTGGGAGTGTAGGGTTGAATCGGTGAAAGCAGTAAGGTTCCAACTAGACCAAGTATGTGATGCTTTCTGTAATTTAAGAGAGAAAAGTACTGATTGTGCCCTGATCAGCGAATGCCAGTCCTTGGAGAATCAAATATCGACGTTTGAGTTCATCGTTTCATTGATGATTTGGTATGACATTCTAATACAAATTCACGCCATCAGTAAAATGTGGCAAAGTCCAAGTATGAATTTAGAGGCAGCAATACACCATTTGAAGGTATTTTCAAACTGGTTGGATAAGTACAGAGAAAATGGTTTTGACTCTGCATTGGTAGCAGCTAGAGAAGTGGCAGAAGAAACTGGACTTACAAAAACGACTTTTAAGTCTCCAAGAATTAGACGAAAGAAGAAAATGTTTGACTATGAAGCAACTGACGAGGCTAATGGACTAGCGCCGAAAGAGAACAATACGTGTCAGCTGTGAGCCACGATTTGAAGCAACAGGAAAACATTTTTGGGTTTTTGTACAACGTATTGAATGTGTCGTCAATGCCAGACAAAGAACTTTTAAATCATTGCAACGACCTTCAAACTGCTCTTACCGACCTGAACCAACGTGACATAGACGGACTGGAATTGTTTGAGGAACTAAAAATATTTCCAAATGTTGTGGAGGAAGCAGACAAGAAAAGCAAGGAAAAAGGCCAACTCAACCAAAGCGGAATACTTGGGGCATTGAAGTTCATCACGATTAACAACCTGAGTGATATATATCCCAATTTATTCATCGCCCTAAGAACTGTGTTAACCATTCCTGTCACTGTTGCGGCTGCGGAAAGGAGTATTTCAAGATTGAAGCTTATCAAAACTTACCTCCGCAACACCATGACACAACACCGTCTTTCTTGCCTAGCAATATTGTCAATTGAAAATGAAGTATCACATAGTTTAGATTTTAAAGCTTTGATTGATGATTTTGCTCATAAAAAGAGCAGGGGAGTACAGTTTTAAAAATAAAGTATAAAAAAATATAGTAAAGTAAAGCACATAGGTTCTTATTTTAGACAATTTTTTTCTAGGAAATATAGGAATATAACACTGACAGAAAGTACTCTGGAGAGGCTTAAAATGTATAATTTAGCACCTAAATTTTCAATATTTTCCAGGGAAGGCCCCCCCCCCCATAATATCACCTCGCACAGGGCCCCGCGGCTGCTAGCGCCGCCACTGTATGGATCTACTATAAAAGTGAGGTTCCCAGTTTTTTGAACTAGACATACCTAATTTCTTGGGAATTATTTCATATAGTTAATAAATAGTGAATCAGATAAATTATTCCATTCCACCCATATGTGACATGTGTAACGTGCAAATAAGAGTATTACATATATTAGTACAGTGTCCTAAATTTAAATTACAAAGAGAACTTCACGGTATTAGAGGTTCGTTAGAGAACATACTAAACGAAAATTACAACATAGAAAACGTATAAGGGTTCCTCAACCAAACTAATCTTTCTTCTAAAATTTAAGGTACCTACCACATAGCTGTATGTATTGTATTCTATTTTATTGTTAACTAAAACCTTGTTTCTTGTATTGTCCCACTGTTAATAACCCTTAGTGGTTGATGCAGTTTGATTTAAAAATAAAAAAGATAAATTATTCGCAACATGTGAGGATTTTTTTTATTTTCAATTATTAATAACTTAACGCATTTCGTATGGGAGAATGGAGAAGTATTTCAATAACCGTTCACCTTTTTTATGTTCAGTATTGGAATTGAATTGAATAAATAAAATTCAAACAAGCCTTGAATAATGCTATACCGCAGTTATCTGTGTAACTTTCTCTCCTGTTTTTTCAAGTCCAGTATTTTCGGAAAGTCCATTGAATTTCATGAAGTATTTCAATCTGAAGAATTCATAAAACGTCTGCCGGAATTGCCTTGACATCGTACAATAGAGAATGAAGTTTATTCCAGAATTCGTTAATGCCAAAATGTCCAATAAATCACCTGAAAAAAAAAATGTTACGTTAAACTGGGGTCCACAAGATCGTTTTTTTTAAACATAAGCAATACAGATATAGATTAATGAAAGTTTAGGGATACATTGCTGCGGATCCACATGTGAGTTAGGAATTTCTAGGAGTAGATGGGCTACGAGAGTTCTGCGATAAGTATGACCACGCGTGTATAGAACAGGCTTTAGTTTCCTATCCTTAGCATAAGAGAGGTCAGAGTATAACTATAGGATACTCTGAGAGAGGTTAAGTGGAAGGTATATTTCCACGGCGCTGATCTAGAATATTCTACACTTAAAGTGAAGGATTTAAACACCGAAATAATATAAATAGTTTAATGTATCTATGCTAAATTAGCTTAAAAACAAATATATAAATATAATGGTAAAAATTAACATGCAAACACAAATGCGCAATACGTGACAATTATTGTTAGTTAACTAGGCCCAGTTATCTACCGCAATTTTCTTAATTCTAATGAGCACAGTTATATTTAACAAAAGACATCCGCAATAAAGTCAATACAATAATTTCCACAAAAGGGACCATAGATTATACAGTTCACTACAATATTGTTGGTGTAGATTGCCTAGGCATCAATAGGCACTGTTAGATCCAATAAAGATAATTTCCACCATAAAACTATTGATATAGTTATCGTAAATATGGCTATAACTGGCCTGATTTGTCTCAGATTGCCTGTAGATGAAGTAAAAAAATTTTATTGTACGTTACCATAAATCTTCCGTGTATGCACAATCACTGAATAAATAAAGGGCAAATAAAAAATATTTCCCCTGGATTACCAACAGATGTTACAGGAGGCATTCCAGTACATTGACGGTCACATGAACACTTTCCAAAACACTACTTACAATAAGTTTACAAAAAAAACAGCCGGACCCTTTAATTGGAACTTGTTTAATATTTCATGTCCCAATGGAGATCTTTTTTGAAGTATCTCAAGATTCCATCAACAAAAATAATTGAATTGCTTCTCTGAGAAATAACGAACGTTACAAATGGAAAGTTTTTATCTTATGGAAAGTTACAGTCTACATAGAAAAAAACGGACAAAATTGAACCACAGAAAGTGTCTTGAGATTTTTATCTACAATAACCGTTGTTACAATCTGAAATTCGAACACAAAAACATAGGGTAGATAAGAAATATAGTACTCGATACAACAGGAAATCGCACCACAAAATTTCACTATCTTAAGGGCCCGTTATTGAATGAAAATATGACCGTAAAAACATGGCTTGCGTTTTTCATACAGTTAATTTTTATTAATAATTTTAGATGAGACATAAGGTGTTATATCGATTGCCAAACTGTTAAGGTAGTGCGCATCATAATTTATATGGGTTTCTTGTTAGTAATAAATTCAACAGACGTTGTCAAATATCCCCAATTTTGGGCAATGAAGATTGAAATGATATAAAGGTGACACATCCTTCATAACAGTATTTTATAGACAAATGTGTGACAATGCAGCGAAAATATTGTTATTTTATCAAGAAATGAATGAAATAAAAGCGGCATAATTAGCGCCGTAATTCAAATATGGAAGCCAAAAACTCTGTCTTATTTGGTTGAACCGATTTGGCATCAGAGGGAGCTGACTGAATCAGTATCATTCGAGTGATAGGTATATATCGAGAGGATAGTTTCCGATATGAGACTCTAATTTTCCAATCCAGTGTTGCCAGAGCGGGTACAATTGTATCAGATTTCGTACTCTCGATAATCTAAATGTACACTGGTACAACGTGTGTAATGCAATAATATTGGCTTGTTAACTTTTAATAGCGAAAGTATTAGTTATACACGAACGACTACAAAGCGTTTTTCATATAGACAATCAAAGATCTCGCATTATATCTTCTCTTTATAATAATAAATCACATTAAGCTACGTTAGATGTTTAAAAGTCATTTCATTTATTTATATTGATTTATTCAATTGAATGTTGTTTGTTTTTGTAGGTTTGAGTAAAATTAAAGGATTTGTCATGGTTTTTTAATATTTTCGGTATTTAGGCTAAGATCTGGTAAATAATTTAGGCAGTAGCTGGCAACAGTGTTCTTGTTTTCGTTCCAGTTTAGGATAGGATAGAGTTACCTGTGGTTTTAAAAACGTAAAACAAACATGACGTACACACGGAGAAAAAAAACCGTCATACAAAATTTATATACAGTGTGGAAACCACTTATGGAATAAAATTCTTTGTCATTATTTTAGAAAATTATAAAATATGCCGAGACTCGTTCAACTTTTGAATTGAGTTGTACGTTATGTAAACATAAATGTAAATGTACAGGGTGACTCACGCAAGTATGCCATAGTCGGTGTTTTCTTTTTAATGAACCGATTCCAAAAAACTAAATAATGTATGGTCAATTATGGATTTTACAGGGTGAAATATTAAAATTAATAATTTATTACACTTGAAATATTGGTACTTTTTAAAATTAGCTAAATATGGATTTATCAAAAATCTAAACTAACTAATTATTAGACGTATTTGTATATTAAACACAACCTGCTACGCCCATGAGTTTTATCATAAATACCTAAAAATTGCCTATATATAAAAACGCCAATAATTAGACAAAATCGGTAAATAATGTGGATTGTTTTCTATTCTGTCAGTTGTTGATGTGTTGACAGTTTATACTGGAAAAGTAAAATCTTCCCCAATAAATGGATTGGACGAAGAGGTACTATCGAGTGGCCAGCTAGATCGCCAGACCTTACGTCGTTAGATTTTTTCCTGAGGGGTTATCTCAAGAACAAAGTATATGCAACACAACCAACTAGCATTGTAGACTTCAAAGACAGGATAAATATTTCACCTCAAACTTTAAACGAAGTTAAGGAGTTCTATAGGAGACTGTGCTATTGCCAACAACTAGGTGGAGAACATTTTGAGCATTTATTTTAATGTGTTAAAATCAAATACATCAGGTATTTTATGTATGTGTTTGATAACTGTAAAAATAAAAATTTCACCCTGTATAATTCATAATTGACCAAACATTATTCAGTTTGTTGGAATCGGTTCATTAAGAGGATTTTAAAAATATGCGAATATATAGGGTGTTTCATTAAAAAAACAACACCGACTATGGCATACTTCCGTGAATCACCCTGTACACTTACATTTATGTTTACATAACGCACAACTCAATTCAAAAGTTGACGTGTATCGGCATTTTTTATAATTTTCCAAAATAATGACATAAAGAATTTTATTTCATAAGTGGTTTCCACACTGTATAAAAAATAATCGAAAT
Organism: Galerucella calmariensis; assembly: GCA_910591675.1. Classification (NCBI taxonomy): domain Eukaryota; kingdom Metazoa; phylum Arthropoda; class Insecta; order Coleoptera; family Chrysomelidae; genus Galerucella; species Galerucella calmariensis. The sequence goes on along the minus strand of CAJUYG010002383.1, from coordinate 15,183 downwards.
AAGACGGAAAAATAATAGAGATATAAATTTTATAATAAATAGGGTCACAACGTATCAACAACAAATCAGATAATACCTAATTCACCCTCGTTGCCTCGTTACCTCTGGTTAACAGATAAGAAATGTAAATTAAATCGAAAACTATAACATCTCAATAAATATATCACTCGATATTGTATCGAATGATACAAACTGGCATGGGAAGAGGGGATCAGTGGGGAGCGACACGTGATTATTTGTCCGGTACACGGTTGATCAAGTATTTATTCAAGATTATAATGGTAATCAACCATTGACCACTTATTTGGTCAACTAAATTACCAGTTCCGAGAATATATGATCCAAATTTTGGATAAAACCATATCCTCTCCCCATCTTGTGGTTTTCAGTGGAAGCTGAGGTTCATTATTTTACCGTAGTGGCTAATAACGGAGCCTTAAAACAAGTGGCATGTTTTTTTCACAAGTTTTTATTTACAATAACCGTTGTAAACAGAGAGTTACAATCTGAAATTAATCACAAATATACAGGGTGTCCCAGGAGTTCGTACCAAAAACTTGGGAGGTGATAGAAAGGCTAAAAATAATGATGGTATTTCATATAAAATTTTTTCTTTACGCCCTTCGTTAACGAACTATAGGGCTCTAAAGTTGGGAATGAAAAATGGTTTTTCTTTACAATTATCAAATAGCTGATTGGAAATTGGTAATATTTCAACCGTTGATAAACACCATAATTGCACAACTTTTCGCGTAATATAGGTACAAGTTTACAACATACTTGTGAACTCAGGTACCGACCAAGTTAAATGGTGGATGCGCCATTTTTTTGTAAGTAAAACTTTTCACAGTTATAAATGCAATAATTGGATTTTGTGAACATTTTTAGAGATATCAAGTCCTCTTGTGACAAAGAGATACGGGCTAATAATTTGCTAATAGTACAGGATGCTCCCTGTAATCGTACATTCAAAATAAATGTGAATGCGAATGGTCGGTACCTGAGTTCACAAGTATGTTGTAGACTTGTATATCACGCCAAAAAGTGTGCCATTATAGTGTTTATTAACAGTTAAAATATTACCAATTTCCAATCAGCCATTTGATAATTGTAAATAAAAAACCACTTTCCATTCCCAACTTTAGAGCCCTATAGTTCGTTAACGAAGGGAGTGAAGAAAAAATTTTATATGAAATACCATCATTATTTTTAGCCTTTCTATCACCTCCCAAGTTTTTGGTACGAACTCCTGGGACACCTGTATATGGTAGATAAGAAATCTACTCGATAAAACAGGAAATCACACCACAAAAACTCACAAGTCGCGTGTTTCTTCACGTGGTGGTGAAGACATATAAATAAGGAAACACAAGCTGGAGAGAGTAGTTTCTGATCAGAAGCCAACCTCGAAATTTCAACTCAAGCAGGAGAGAGTAGTTTTTTTGAGAAGAATATAAAAAAAAAATTTTGCTAATATACCAAACAAGAGTGCTTTTGACGAAAAACAAAAGTGAGTTTCCAACAACTTTCTATAAAAGCAGTAATAGTTTCCTCGTTTCCAATTATCATCAAATTTTATATGATTTATTTATTTATAGATGGACCTGTCTCTTGTGAAAAAAAGGTAAAACATGTCGCGGGACACACGGTAGAAACTTCAGTTCCTTTTAAGCAAAAATTATGTAATACATTTGACGTTATAGATGAACAATTTGCATATTCTTTGGTGGATGAGTAGTAAGCATACCAGACTCTCACGCGGTGTTCAAAATATCCGAAGCATATTGAATGAGTATGTCCTGAGTACGGTCCCTGTAATCACATTTTTTAGTGGTCTGTTCTTGTGAACATACAAACTCAATTGAATTTTCGGGATGCTACTCTAGATGCATTATAGTATATTACGTAACGTGTGCGGAAAGTGACATTTTTCACACGAGTGGGAAGTATTGTCTCACGAGCGCAGCCGAGTGAGACAATCCCACGAGTGTGAAAAATCACTTTCGCACAAGTTATGTACACTATTTTTCCTACGACCACGCGATATACTTTTACCAAATTAGGCATGTATAATCTTGCTTTTTATGTAGATGTGAGAGGTTTTACATATGTGTATATGTAAATACTTTATATGGTTTTGATTACTTACCTTTGAAATTGGCCCAGAAAATTGTGATTTTTATGCAATGGAAAAAAGTACCTTTATAAAAAAGTTAGAATTAATATTTAACTTGTTGCCTACCTGTAGGAGATTGAAAGTATTAACTAGCTATTTTAAGGATTCATTGTTCAAATAATTGAAAACGGATATTTATTGTTTTAATAACATGAAAGTCCAATAAATGTTCCTTAGCGCTTATTAGTATCTTGGACAAGAACCATAAGCTACAACAGTGGGATGGCCGAGCGGTCTAGGCATCCGTGACAAGCAGTAGGGTGGTTCGAGTCCGGGCTCGGTATTTTTTTTTTTAATTTTAAATGAAATAAATAGATTATATTATATTATTATATGGACAAATCAACTTAGGAAATAAGCATTACACATATACATATTAATTTGCGGAGTAAAAAGACTAGCATTTCAACATTCAATTTGACAGCTTTTTTATCCGCACACGTACGGATAAGATTTTTTTCCGTACGCGTATGAATAAAGGTCACTTTCCATAGAACTAGTCAGTGCGATATATGTCACTTTCCTATGTGGTCGTAGGAAAAATAGATTTCATTTCAAGCTTAAAAATAAAAAATGCCTCTCCGATACCATTGTTAACCCCCAAAACATGCATAAATTATAACTTTGACGGTAAATTTTTGGTAGTGAATTGTCTGCGAAAAAATTTGAAAAGAAATTAGTAGATTCGATTTTTCATACTTTTTCCAATTATGGGAAGCAATTTAAAAAAATCTTTATACAGGGTGTTGTTTTTAGGAAAGACGAGTTTTGAAACTTTTTGTTAAGCCGGACCTGCATTATATTTCTAGAGACGCTTTTGATGGAGTTTCTAGGTAATGGTTATCACGTGTACCAAATTCCAAAATAATCTACAGGGTAACTCGGAAGTTATAAGGTTCGAAAGAAATAGGATACATTTATAAAACACCCTTTATCTTGGTTATAAAGTGCAGAAGACACCTTGAATATGGCTTTTTTGGAGCACCAACGTGATTCCCATCTACAGTAAAAGTAAGGCCCTTTCCCAATGAAACACCCTGTATGAATAAGTTTGAAATTGGAAACGGCCCGTCTCACATTAAACTTCCAGAACAAATTTTAAAGTAACACTGTTTTGTATAAATATCAAAAATACCGATCAATTTTGCTTTTACTGGTCAATTGTTAGTGCCTTTCATCCTACACGTACAAATATAAAATTTACCAGTTCCTATCCATTTTATAGCACAGTTTTTAATACAGAGGATTTAGATTGTCCAATGGAAGTAGCAAGAATAGTTAAAGAATAACTTAATAATATTTCTGTGAACGCTTACGCTCAGGGGTGCTATTCTTGACATCGTTCGCAACGTCACGTATACGCAAGCCTATGTTTATCAAACTTCAACTAATATTACTTGTATTATAATAAGGATATAAGGATAATAATAATTTTAATTCTAACTTTGAGTGTTGAGATATATATATTTCACAAAAACAGCTTATGCATACAAAATTCAGGAACATAAACTATTAAATATCCATTGAATCGCATACGCAAGTCGGTTGCGATCAACAAACACCACTCGTTGTAAAATGCGCATAATCGCAAAGTTACGGATGGTCAAGAATACCAAGAGTCATCTTCATTCGCAGAATCATGAGATGCGCACGACCTTGAAAGATGCGAACGGTCAAGAATAGCGCCCCCAGGAACTTATAGAGATGGAAAAGAAATCATTCCATATAGTGGTACTATTAGGGCGACGACCCAGCACTGTAGTGAAACGCGTTTGATGCGATAATTACAATTAAGCAGTGTCGAACATGGTTAGTACTTGGATGGTTGATCATGCCATGGAAAACCATCGTATTGGGCAACAGCCTGCAGCGTACTAGCATATCACAGCTCGCAGGCATGATACCAATGAGCACAAGTTATATTGTAGATATGCCGTCTTTCGGAGAAGACGTAAAATCGGGGTCCCGAGTCCATGGATGTTGAAGAACGCTACCACTGGTTGCAACACTAGCGGGTCTGCCAAAATTTCCGGTTAGGGGTATTGTGCTCTTGGCGTCGGTGATTAGCATCAGTCGCAGAAATAGTCGTTGAATATCAAAAAAAAAGTGTATGAAGTTGATTGAATTCAGTTCACTGCCCTCTTACTGATGTTGAAATTTATGTCGAAATGGAATCGAAGTGAGGTGGATGTGATAATTGAACTTTTTTCTTCACATACCTAATGCTTGTTCATGTTCATCATACTATTTGGTCAATGTAATATAAGTGCAAAATGACATAATTTTCGTTCACGGATTTTGTTGAAATATGAATATCAAGAAAACATTTGTATTCTGTGTAAAATTTAATTTTTTGAAATCGAAGAGCGCTTTCGGCTATTAAGCCATCTTTGTTACCTAATATTTATTTAAAATAATAAGGCAAGATAAATTGCAACGGCGACTCAAGGTGGAGAGCACCTCAGGTGTGAATTCGGAGACCAAACTAATATCAGTTCAGGGAGTAGTCTTACCGGTTCGCGGGTAATCCTACTTTATTTAAGTTATAGAAGTTATATTGAAGTTAATGGGATAATAGATGAAGTTAAGAAACTAAATGAATTAAATAAGTTAATAAATCAAGTTAAGGAATGTAATTGAAGTTAATCAAGAAAGGTAAGTGGGGCCACCCTGGATAATATTAGTCGACTTGTTTTTCACCTCACAACTCTCTATCAATAAACCTGGAAATGATGGAAGGGAAGGAATATGAACAACGTTGTTAAATTTACAAGTTGTATAATGACTTTAAAACTAATATCACAGAGAATAAAAAAATATTGTTGTTGTTTGTTGAAGCACGTTGTTTTATTTTCCTTATTTTCTTCGGGCAGGTCCTACGTGTCTGAGATGTCTCTACCTCATAGAAACTACTTCGTCCAGAAAATTGGCAGGTACAAAGTCTCAGGTACAAAGTCGCAGGTACAAAGTCGCAGGTACTAAGTCGCAGGTACTAAGTCGCAGGTACTAAGTCGCAGGTACTAAGTATGAACTACTAACAGGTACTAAATATGGATAGACAACAAGACAAAATTATTGATTAGCATCCAGTGTTCCGATTTGTTTTCACTAAAGCACGTCATAGGAGTCTGTTTACAAGGTACGAGTATCCACAGCTCCTCATAACTCACCCAGTATTTGGAAATATTACCCAATAGTTCATTTCCCACTTAAACAAAAAAACTTTCGGGGACCGATTTATGTAATCCATCTAAATTTCTTCTATTCACATGAATCTTATAGATGAACGCAAAAATATAGGTTCTCCATTTTTCGGAGTATCTTAAATCCAACCAAGCGTTATATGTCTTTAATAAACGTCTTTTTGTTTGAAGCAGAAGTTATCCACTCAAATAATCAGTTTATAGAGGTAATAAATTCTTGAGAACCATTTCGGTTCAATCTTATTGTTGACAACACACGGAAAAAAATATATGTTATATCAACTAAATTTATTTAGTCACTTTTATTTGATTAACTCGATTAAATTTTATTTATATCAAAGACTGAATGTATTCGTTCGAGGAAATATTAGAAATTGCTGAAACAAAATGGAATTGTCGACGTAATCCTAGAAATTTCTTGAATCAAAAATGGACTTATCAAGTGAAGTATTTCCTAATTTAAATCAAAGTATTATAATATTATCTCAAAAAAATGATTTATTCAAATCAAACAAATGAACACGCTTGATTCAAACATACACTGGTCAAATGAAATATATTTCAACTTACTTTAAGCGAATATAGTATATTAAGTATCTAGAACGGTAAGGGTTGTTTAGCGAAGCCTCCAATTTTGCTGGAGACCGGTATTACCCTTAACGTTCGAAATCCTTATACCATTTTTTGCGCGATCGTATTGAAATATTCGAATTTCGAATAAAATAATTTAAATTTCTTCTAAATGAACGAAATGTCAAAAGTGACATTTATACTTCTCGATCAGTTTAAAATATAATTTGCATTTTGATGAAATTTTTTTCATGCTATTTATTACTTTTTATATTGTTCTGTTTGATTCTGTTCATCAAAAAATATCAATCTTCTTATTTTTTTTGTTTCTTTTATGTAATGAATGAAGTAATATATTATGTAAGACCACTTAAATGTATGTAGGGCTAGGACGTAGTTTACTTACCGACGTCTGAACGGTAAGTAAATCACTTACCGACGTGTTAGACTTAGAAGCCAGTAAACACAACCTACTGACCTGACAACCGATGCTGTAAATAAACAAAAAAGATCGATCGCGCAAAAATATTATTAACTCAGATATAACATTTGGTTGACTTAAACAAGTCAATTCGCTCGTTCCAAAATAAATGTTTTTGAATGAAACATTTTTCAACTCCTTTTAAGCGAATAATAATATTTATTCAACCTTAATATTCGCTTCAATCAAGCACGTACACTATATTGTTTAAAACAATAAATGAATTGCTCTGGAACTTAAAATCGCTGAAGTAACCAATTCCAATACTCAATTTGAACTATTCATTCTTTTTTGTTTAAATAGATGCAATAGTTCAATCGGAATAATTTCATATTTGTATCGACTGATTATCTGTTTCATTCAAAATGTTGTTGCTTAGTAGATTGTCCTGTTTCTATCATCACAATTTTCACTTCATTCTTCATTCTATATTGTTTTGAGATAGGAGTTAGATCGTTAGGTGAGTGATAACCTGTTGTCTGTAAATTGCTCTGGATTAGCGGATTATTCAGGTGAATATAATTACGTATTCTATTTACAAATATTATATTATGTCGTTTCTTCCAGAAAGTGGTTGTTACTGTACTTGGCTATGATCCTAGTTAACCTAACCTAACCTACCAAATTGGAAATGTAAGGAAATGTAAGGTGTCATTACCTACGGTTTAAATTTCTTATATTCATCATCATGAACATGCAAATTGTTTGAAATTCTAAGCGTTATAGTAGTGATACCTAAATTCAGCTTTTGATAAAGGGACATGTGATACATTCATTGGGGCTGCATTTCGTTTATCTACATATATTGGAAAATTCAAGAATTTTTTTCATGCTTGTTTAGAAGATTCATTGAACTCTATTTATTTTTATTATAACTTCTTTGTAGATCAACATAGATTGTGATTTGATTTTCCCTGATGCACTTATAGTGAATTTGCAAGTGGATTGGTTCTAATTTATGGAAAAGTTATTGCGGTTGTGAAGATATGCAGTTAGTGGAAGTTTGATTTTATGTTTTAGAGATTTATATTTTCTTTTGCTTTATTTTGTTATTGTTGTTACAATAAAATGCTATGGAGTATATTTGAGTTTTCTTTTTTAATGCATTAAGTATGTTACCTATGTCAACTAAATTTTCATATCAAGATTAACAATCAGTTGATCAAACTGATTCAACACTTCGGATTTCACATTCTTGCCAAATTATCTTCATTGTTCCAAGAAAAAGCTCATGCGCTGAATTATAAAATGAAGATTATGTGAAATAAGTGTCAGTCTATTTTCATTCAGAATCATGATAAATAAATATTAATTTACTTAAGTCGATTAAAATCTAAATTCAACGAAACTGAACAACCTTAATTAATTCATCGAGGAGGCCGGAGTTAACTTTAATTTCAATTGCAAGTTAAACAAACGCAATAGGTTATCATAATTTGAATTTATTCCTAGCTTGAGATCCATGTTTTAATAAAACTTTTCATTGTGATACAATGTAAACATTACTTCATTTATGCGATGGCTTTTCGAGACGATGAGTTTTCAAATTATTCCATAGTAGGGAAACAGCTTGTCGCTACTCGACTTGTAAGGGCACTAACTTTAATGAGAAATATACTGGAATAGACTCTGTTTATCTTGAAATTTCAATAAAAAGGTATAATTTTATGATGACAATATTCACCAGTACGTGGAAATGCAAAAGCTTCCGTAAATAAATAAGTGTGCAGTGATGTACGTAAAACTTTCGTTTTAAACCATATTCGATTGAATTTGTGCATTATTTAGTCTTCTTGTGTGCTTTTCAAGTGGATTTGAGTGTTTTTTAACATATTTCGAGAACCGTTGACCGTTTCGAGCTGTAATTACGTTAAATCGAGAGTATTTGGATGAAATAAGGTGGAATTGTTAGTTTTCTCATCGTTTTAGACTGTTTTCAGCGTTCTTTCGAGTTTTGATCTGTATTTGACTGGAATAGAATAGAAAATGGTCCATTTTTATGCTAACTTCCGTTTTAAATCATATTCGATTAAATTTGTGCATTATTCAGTCTTCTTGTGTGCTTTACAAGTGGATTTGAGTGTTTTTTGACATATTTCGAGAACCGTTGACCGTTTCGAGCTGTAATTACATGAAATCGAGAGTATTTGGATGAAATAAGGTCGAATTGTTAGTATCTCTTATCGTTTTAGACTGTTTTTAGCGTTCTTTTGAGTTTTGGTCTGTATTTGACTGAAATAGAATAGAAAATGGTCCATTTTTATACTAACTTTCGTTTTAAATCATATTCGAGTGAATTTGTGCATTATTTAGTTTCCATGTGTGCTTTTTAAGTGGATTTAAGGGTTTTTTTCACTTATTTCGAGAACCGTTGACCGTTTCGAGCTGTAATTACGTGAAATCGAGAGTATTTGGATGAAATGAGGTCGAATTGTGAGTTTTCTCATCGTTTTAGATTGTTTTCAGCGTTCTTTCGAGTTTTGGTCTGTATTTGACTTAAATAGAATAGAAAATGATCCATTTTCATGAAAACTTTCGTTTTAAATCATATTCGATTGAATTTGTGCATTATTTAGTCTTCCTGTGTGCTTTTCAAGTGGATTGGAGTGTTTTTTGACATATTTCGAGAACCGTTGACCGTTTCGAGCTGTAATTACGTTAAATCGAGAGTATTTGGATGAAATAAGGTAGAATTGTTAGTTTTCTTATCGTTTTAGACTGTTTTCAGCGTTCTTTCGAGTTTTGGTCAGTATTTGATTGAAATAGAATAGAAATAACTACGTCCCCTAATTTCTTATATCCACTTTCCAGCAACAGTCTGCAGAGCTTCCAACTTCATTAGCTAAGCAGTCGTCAAAGCTAAAACAGTCCACGTTCGCAAACAAATTGGTCCTGCAATCGCTGGGTTTCAAATTGGAAAATAACAACTAAACCAATGGTTCGATAAAACTCAAAGTCCAAACCACAAAAAATTTAATAAAAGTTCCTCAAAGGACACTTATGATGCGCTACTAGTTTCGGTACAATATTACCATCATCAGGCTACAATATAAAGAAATGGTATACTTAATACATGAAGATCTTACAAGATTCTGTCAAAATTACTTGAACAAGAGTAATAGATATAAAATGAATGTGAAAGATTATATTATAGTTAATAATACAAAATTTAGAATATTACAATTGTTGATATTAAATTAAAAACTGTTAATATAAATTGAAAGGTTAACGAAAATATTTCAAATTACAAGTTTGATAATATAAATTATATAAGTAGGTAGTCAAATTGAAATCAAATAAAATATAGTTACCTGTATGAAATATATAATCCAAAGAACAATAGGTTGTTGCCAAAAACGTAAAAAATTTTAATATGTTAAAACATATTTAGGTATATCAAATAAATTTCAAGTTTTATTTGAGTGGTAGGGAAAGAAAAGAAAAGAAAATGGGAGAACATTGGAAATCTTAAAAACTAATTTGAAGGTAATTAAAATGTTGGTCTAATGGACTATGCCCAAAGGGGGGGCTTTAGTGAACATTAATTTTTATTTTTCAAATGTACATCTAAAATGTCCGAAAGGACTATTTAAATGGGCTTGATAAAGGAAAATTGTTGTTAAAATTTGAATATTACGACAATGTCTAACATTAACATTGAAGTTGTTCAAACGGCTTAAATTAGCCACTGAAATTATTATATGAAAGGTTAGTATAACCATTATCAAAATGAAAAGTAGCATGATGAATAATTAAATTATCCATTAAAAGATTTTAAAAATTTTTTATGTTAACTGTTCACTGTAGCACATGGACTGAAATAACATCAATGGTGACCGGAAATGCAAATGAAATCCTGACAATTGACAGATATCACATGATAAACAAATATGAATATTTAAATTTAGTATATTTCTATGAGAGATTGGCAAACAACCAGTAATCAATGAAATTATTAACATTTCATTTACAAAAAAGAAGAAGAAGAAGAAGAGGAATGAATTAATATATAAATGACAATAATGACATTAAAATATCGAAAACTGATAAACAATATAACACGTAAAATTCAAATACAGCCAAATCCTAATAAATCTGCTATAAAAATATTAGTAACAACTTATATAATGTTAGAGGGGTAAATGTAAGAAAATATAATTTTCTGTAGAAGAAATCTGTTCATTAAGGCAAGTGACACCACTATCTAAAGAAGCTCTATGAATCTTGAAGCTTTCTAGTAAATTCATTCTAATACCTTTATTACAAGAATGTAGCATTTCAACTTCAAAATTATCTGGAAGAAGAATTATTCAAATCATAATTGGAATATTTCTTAATACAATTCTTATGCTCTATTCTATAATACGGTATTCAAGTCTACGACCACTCTGACCTACATATACAGCATCACAATCATAACAAAATATTTTGTAAACACCTGATTCATGTAACATAGGAACTATATCTTTATTCTTTACAAAAATATGTTTCAAAGAAAAATCACTTTCATACAACCACATTTGAGATATGGATAGGCTCTTGGAGTTAAATAACAACTATGTATGGAAAACGTCTTCGTCAAAACGACAACATGCCTTCGATGTTTAATATCTACCGTAAGCCGATGTTTAACGATTCAATTCGAAAGGCTAATTACAGAACCTATGCTCTATTCATAGAATCATTTTCATCAATTTTACGAGAAAAACTGACATGATAAAATCGCTACACCGAAGGTGAAGCGATTTTATCTAATGTCAGTTTTTCGAGCAAATTTAGTGATTGGCAAAACTTTAAGTTAAAGAGAAATTTATCTGATAAAAGAAAAGCTCGAGTGTTTTTTGGCAAGATAAATTAGCGACAGAATATATTATGGATGAACAACAACAACCTTCTTATCTTCATCAATACAATAAACTATAGAATATATGGATTAACAACAACAATAACTATCTTAATACAATAAAATTCGATCATTTGGAAGTACAAATATTAAATACACAACTGTTATAAATTGTGTAAAAGTGACGTCCGCTTACTAGATATTAAGGAAGAGAAGTTTTTATCCGATAAAAAAGGATGAACCTTTTCTATTGATGTCAAAGTGACAATAATAACAAGTACAATTAAATAGATCTTATGTTCCTTTGCATGGACGTTCAATAGATTAAATAGTATATCCATAAAAGTTCTCTCTATGATGATTCTCATATTTATCCACAACATACTATACAGTTTAGTTAATGATCATCAATTATAAAATTTTTCCATATTTTTAAATTACAAAGTTCATGATTAGTTATTTGGTTTTTTGGATATTTCTGGACTCTTGTTGGGTTGTTTGTTCGAATTGGATTTGGTAATGGGTTCTCATTAGACCCTTAATCTTTTTCTGACTTGAATATGATTTGATTAATTGGTTCTCATTAGACTCTAAATCAGATTTTCCTCAATGAAAATGACTTACACTGGTTTTGGGATATCATTGGATACATAATTCGACTAATAGTTCACTATATATTTAAATAGATTTTTGTTATTAATAACTGCTGGTCAATAAAACCCTCTGGTGGGCCTTGGCGACCTCCAGAAGCACTGCCCAGGGCTGACAGAGTGAAGATTCACAGATTAAGATTCGGGCATACTGCATTAACGCACGCGTTTCTCTTAGAGGGACAAGACCCCCCGATATGTCTTCATTGTGAGGAATTCACCACAGTGTCGCATATAATATGTGAATGTCCAGGATACGGAAATATGTGGCAGATTTTTAACATATCCGATATTCTCGTAAATAATTTCACGAACGCCACCAAAATTCGAAATGTATTAAAATACTCAAAATCAACCAACCTCTTCAATAAAATATAAGTTTTGTAATCGAAAACGATTAGCCTTTGTTCTTCAAATTCTGGTGCTAATGATCACAGAAATCGATGCACCTAAATTGAAAAAAAAATAAAAAATAAAAAAAATAAAAAATAACTGCTGGAATTTGATTTTTTTACATACTTCATTCTTTGAATGGTTGTGTTTGGAGTTTCTTCTGACTATTGATTGGTTATCTATTTGAATTAGATTTGGTAACGGGTTCTCATTAGACCCATAATATCTTTTTTGTTTTTGGAATCAGATTTGAATAATACGTTCTCGTTAGACTTTAAAATCAAATCTGTTTTCTTTGTTTAGATGACTGTTTTTTGGTTATGAGAGGCTACCAGATTACAGTTTTTATTCATTAAAATTTGTTATTTGGAATTATGCTCAGATAATTACTTTCATTGATTCACACAAATATTTTATAATTTTCAAATTAATTTATTTGCTTTTGGAATCACTCTTGACCTATTTGTGAGTTTTCTATTATGAATTAGATTTAGCAATGGGCTCTCATTAGACCCTTAATCTTTTTCGACATCTTATGATTTGATGGGTTCTCATTAGACTTGAATATATCAAATTTATTTATTTATAATTTATTTAGGAAATTCACATATTTGTTTTGGGACATTACCAGATCACTTGTTTTACAATAATTTCATTTTTATGCTCATGTTGGATAGCTTGAGTTCTGTGTCCACTTGAATTGTCATTTGTAGTTTTAAATTGAAGTATTGTCACTTCGTTTTCCGGTCTACCAATACGTGTTCGTGTATACCTCATTTAAAAACCAGGAGGAGTGATTTGAATTTAAGTTGGCAATTCTGTAGAATTCTGATTGGTCAGATTCAGCCAAGTTTCACACAACACTTTTTAATATTGACATCAGCTGATAATTTTCATTTTTGATAGTTCTGACAGATAAATAAATAAATATTGGATGAAAAACCAAAAGTATTCTCAAGCAGTGGGTACATTATTACTTTACATTTTTTTAAAGTAGTAAAGTCGGTTTAGCGAGTATTAATAAGGGAATACTGAAGTAGAGGAACATTATATATAGTGCAGAAAATATTGGTGGAATACCAGGACTTTTGAAAAATTGTGATGAGTGAATAAAAAATGTCGTTAAAACAAAAATGTTATCTGTGCTGGACAAAATTTTGCAAGCTTCAAAGAAACGTTCAGACTTTCTTGGAACAAATTAAATTTATCTGTGCCACCTTTTGACGAGTCAAATGTAGGTATTATTTATTTGTTATATACATATTTGGGAAGACATCTCCAAAGTTCATCGGAAGAACATGCCATGGAAGATATAAAACAATATAGAAAAGAATGGGTTTGGTAGAAAATACACTATTGGTTTTTGAAGTTAAAAAGGAGGTAAAAGGTATCTCAGAAGTATTTGAAAAGTGGTTTATTACACTTAATTCGGCAACATAAAGATAACTGTTGGAAATGTTTAAATTAATACTGCATATTGCTCTACAATGCTATTAATTTTGTAGTATTGTTATTGCCAGAACATATTATCAATTGTCATATTCTTTTCAATCTAATTGTAATAAATATAATTAAAGTAACTTGACTATCTGTAATTCTCCACCATCAACAATGGCCATAATTTGTTTGTTGTCGATGTGAATCTGAATCTTCATATGTTTGAATAAGAAACGAAACAGGAAAAAGTCTTACATTTTGTTTAATGCGTAGGTACATCTGAAAAATATACTGCAGATCAGAGCAGAAATCGACTTATGACTAAAATATCTTTGCTATCAAGGCATATTTAATATATTTGGAACACGACTGTTGACTACGTTTTCGGAACACACCCTTTAGTAACTAATCTGGTAACTTTTAGTGGTGTGAGTAAGGCTTTTCAAATTACTCCTCCTGGTTTTTAAATGAACTATAGTAGTTACAAAGTTACAAAGTTTAACCCCAATCAGGGGATAATTTTGAATTTTAAATCTAATGTAATTTTATCATTGTGACGTTAATGTGTTGTAGACATTTAATTAGGTTTCTTGTATCATATCTGACGAGCAAGTAATTCTTTTTTAAAATTTTCCAACTATTATTACTTACTTGCAGGTATAGCACTGAAGATGGCTGAATAGCCGAAAGCGCTTTGCAATTTTAAATAAAAAATTTTCTACACAGAATATTTTCTTTAATAATAACATTTCCAGGTATATGACATTTTAACATTGGAGTTAATTTATCACTTCAAAAACTACTAAGAAACGGTTCTATTCAATTTGCAACTGAACAATGCCTCTTAATATAGTAAAATGATGTTCGAAACAAGAGCCATAAATTTCTCTCACATTTCGCGGGTATTCGCCCATAGCTTAATTGAAATTTAAAGCGATAAGCATCTCACGGGTAAATATATCAAAGTATCATGTCTGCATTTTATCACCCTTCCACTTATTTTGTTTATGTGTATGTGGTATGTGCTTCCTCAGTTTCCAAACAACTAAATTCCTCAATCGATCTTCAAATTAGTTTATATTGAAGATACTTAATAAGTTTGTGCTACTTTCGATAACATCATTGTAGTATGGTGGATTAACACAATCTGATTTCGATTTAACATAATAATTATATTGTATTTCCAACTATTCCGTTTTATTATTAACAATACTATTAACAATAACCGCTTCTACCTCTGGGGTAATTAGCGGCGAAGTTTACAAATACATATGTACAATTATTTCAGTTAGAAGTTTGTTACACTTTGTGGAGAAAGTTCATACAGGGTGATTTATAAGTAATGGGCCAAATTGTAAATCTACGTTCAGAAGGCCAAAGTAATAATATTTTCATTAACAATAATGGGTCTTAGTCTGCTCCTTACTGAG
>CAJUYG010002382.1:0-33116 GCA_910591675.1 Galerucella calmariensis | reverse complement strand
GCGGTTGCAACCGCAGCCGCAACCGCAAATGTGTCGCCGGCCTTAAAGATCTAATTGAACCTAATAGGAGTTGAAAATATTGTAATGTAATATTATTAAATATATTTATTTTGGTCTTAGTTTAGTTTTAGTCTTTTTATTCAATGTTTTCAATTCATAATCTCTAAAATTTTTACATATTCAAATTATATCTGTCACTTTTCTTATCTGTTTTGTTTTTTTTATTTAACACTATTTGTTTTACTCATTGTATGTATACTTACTGTTACGAACACCGAGCTAACCATGCCTTAGTTTCCCCACACTCAGGCATTGCCTTAGTGGGTGAATCGGTTTGTTTGTCAGCCAGATATCAAATTAGTCCCATAAAATTATTTTATTTTGTCTTTGTAATCTTGTTTCTATAATTATTTTGTAATTTTTTATGATGATGAATAAACTTATTATTATTATTATTCATACTACAACAACAACTCAATTTTATTTGATATAAACGACAATAATTATGGAATGGGTATTACTTCTAACTGCTTCTAGCCGTTAAAAAATGGGAGTTGATCACAATAAATTGAACGCACTACTTTGGAGCTTACTATGAACTTCCTGACACACTATACAATTTATTATTAAAATCAGTCACCTCCAGTTGTTCATTCAATTTCACTGAAATACAAACTAAAATATCTCCAAACAAAAATATTTATACTGTTTTTAAAACAATGACATAAATGACAGTTAATGCATCATCAATCGGTAGCGTGTAGCGTACCGGACAATTTATCAATAGAGCCAGCGTTGAAGCTGATACCACAGAGTACACCGTATAACAAGAGACGAAAGCTTTGTCGGTTCCTTTGAAGTCATACTAACACGATATTGAGCGGAAATACGTTGAGGCATTGACAGATAAACTACCTCATACACTGAGAAAAGTAACACTACACTTAGAATAATAGTAGTGTTGGTGTACATCCCTCCCAATTAGGTCTATAGAATATTTTTTTTAACCACTAACATATGTACACCTTATTTTTCATCTCATTTGTGTAATGAGGAGTAGCTCATTTTAAACCTAATCTCAAAATAATACACGGTGAACTGATGGGAATGTACGGAAGTGACGGCTTGACATTGACAGATAAACTAATTAATTCACGCATGTGCACACAAATTTGCGATCACGGAAACTACTTTCTTTCGCCTCTTGTTAGATGGTGTACTCTGTGCTGATACTGCCTCATCAAAAAACCCGATCTCGTAACGAGTAGTAGCTTATGCTATTCCAAGCATTATTGTCGCTGTCGTCGTATATTTTGTACTACCTGTATTGGTGGAAACATGGGAGATAGGTATCAAATCTGTCAATGTGCAATTGGATTTGAATTTTTTTTTTATCAGAATTTAAGTGCCTCGACAACTATGTCCATTGGCACTATACAAAATATATAACATACATAAATACACTATCTTAAAACATACAAAAATGGAAAATATCATCAAATTTGAGTTATTTGAATTAAAATACATATGAACCGAATAAACTGTTATTATTAAGTAGAATATACTACTAGTTACAGAATAATTATCATAAAAATTTTTTACACAGAATACTCTGTTTTCTTGAGATTATAGTAATTAACCGATATTTTTCGAATTGTCACCCATAATTTATAATATACTTTGATCAACAATTGATCCAGACATGCTAACACCTATCAAATGAATGAAACAAATTAACATTAAACTTAAAAATGGAAATATAGTGTCAAACATAGCAAAAAGCAAAGAAAAATCCAACCATTCACTCAATTACAGTTTACTGTAAATAGTATTCAACTATGGTCTTAAACATGTATCAGAAATATAACTCTATAAAATTGATTCCCACTATAGTAATGTGGGGCAATCACAGACTAGGAAGGACATTTATACGTAGTTTCCAGTATAAGCTGAATATAGCTGAAGTCCCACTTAAAGCTGTGAATTCTGTTGAATCGAATATATACGACTTCAATAACACCTTCCTGAATAGCTGATTTTGAGCACAAATACGTTGGAAAAGACTTCAGCTTTTCTCTCTCTGCTCCATGGTTGAGCAGGCACAATCAGCTAACAACTTCCCGTGATTTTTGTCCGTCATGGGTCATGGTAACGCTCAAACATTGGTGATGTTAAGGTGGCAAGCTGATTGAGAGCGATGAGACAAAGATCTGAAAATTGATAGACAAGTTACAGGAAATATTTAGATGTATGGCCAAGTTGTACGATGTGCTCAATAAATTTTCATGGATATTGGTATTACACTGTTTCTAGCGTGATCTTGTTCAAATTGCCTTCACACACACAATGTATAGAGCGTGGTACATGAAACTTTGGAAATATCTTTCATCTTTGTACCATTATCAATCTGAACTTAGTATGTATACAAGTTAACAATCGCAGTGACGTGTAGCGACCTCAAATTCCTCAGGGTATCTAGGGCTGCCACCTCAAAATATCACGAAGTTGGAAGATATACTTATCTTCGTGCGTACGAATTCTTGAATGTGTACAAGTAAATAGTTCAATGTTTATATATAAATAACAATTCAATTTATTCTTGAAATATGAATAGTAATTCCATTCCAAATCCAAAAAATGTGCTACAATCAATATTTCAGTTTATTCTCTCACAATACTCCGCTTTTACCATCGGAACACTCAAATTATCTCTCTTTCCAGTCCATAAGTTATTCATAATTAAAACAATTCTCCCAATAAACGCAATAATTTCTAGGCAATCTACTACCGAACTTGACCATTTCAATTATTTTTGATGAAACATTTTTTTAGAAGAGCGCAAGTTAAAAATCAAAATTAGGAATCGAGTGAAAAATTAGTACGATTTTGGGGGAGGTAACCAACCCTAAGTGTATATGAGTTTTCATTATGTATTACTTTGTTTTAGTTTTATTGAACAATTTTTAGCTGACCCTCTTCAATTAGTTGTTACGCCAATGATTGAAACTAAGGCTTTCAAAGTTTTGGTAGTGGTGAGGCAAAAACTCCGAAAAAATAGCTTCAACAAAATTAATCAAACGTGCCTAATCTGTCTATAAATTCCGCATTGGCGTTTTGTCTCTGAAAAAATTCCGTCCAAAATAAAACTTTTCTCGCAATAATGAAGCTTATTACAGTTTGCTTAAACGCACTCGTATATCATTTATTATTTCATTGCCAAATTGATATTTCATATGGTTATTTTTAAAGTTGTATAATTGTTTCCTCCACAAGGTCTCTTTAATTAATTAGATTATTATATAAATTCCAGTTTGGAAACATAATTTTCCTTCACAAGGCGCTTGATGTAGAGGGATAATGTATTCTCTTATTCTGATAAATTAAATTATTTTCCGACTTAGCTTTCGTGAGGATATAACGGAACATTTTCGTGAATAAATCAACATTATAAGACCGTAATATTTTTTAATTACTTGAAGTACCTACCTTTAACAAGTAAAATGATGTATTTAATACATTTTAGCTTTTGCATCTTATCCTGAATTTTTTGTTATACGGAAACTGAAGCACAATCATCATTAGGATGTGAATACGGAACAAAAATATATACATAATTTATTCATTTATTTAACGGTCATACCATTTTAATACAAAATTAGATTGAAAATTAGATTAAAAGTGGGCGAATACAAAATGCAACAATAAAAATACAATACAAAAAAAAGCACAAAATATAACAGGAAATCAATGAGATACAATTTAAAATATGAAACAAAATATTACAATTAAAATAACCCATGATGAAAATTAAAATTCGAAGTTAAAAATTTAAGATCTTTGTCTGTTTTTTAAAAGTAGGAATTTTGGTATTAAAAAGTTCTATACTAAAATTAATGTCATTGGCAATTCTGAGAACTCTCGTGATGGATTCATTTTGTCCATAGTCCGTAGCATGAAATGGAATATTAAATATTTCACTATTTCTAGTTTTTCTACCATTAACATTGAAGTTGATGAGTGCTAATAAATCAGGACAATTAATTGCACCATTAATTAATGCATGTAAAAAAGTTAAAGAACTAACAGATCTACGATGTGATAGCGTGTTTAAATCTAATATTGTTAATAAAGCATTACTTTGATATGCGCCTTTACTAAGCCCCATCTTAAAAGCTGCATAACGCGAAAATTTTGTTTGAACATTTTCGATCAAATTAACGTCATTCATTCGGAACGGATTCCACACAACACAATTATACTCCACATTTAAACGTACCAAGGAACAGTATAGAATCTTGATTGAATGCAGTGACAAATCTCTTGATGATCTCATTATAAAACCCAGCATTTTATTCGCTTTTGCAACTATCTTAGAAATATGCGATTGAAATAATAACTTATGATCTAAAACGACACCTAAGTCTTTAACGCTTTTCACTTGATCAAGTGGAGCATTGTTCAGCATGTAAGATGTTGAAGTCCAAATAACCCTGTAACAAGATAGTGTCATTAGCATTGACTATACACTTGAACAATTTTAGATCATCTGCAAACATCAAAATTGATGCATATAACATCAGTAATATCACTGACATAAAGATTGAACAGCACTGGACCCAGGTGAGCACCTTGTGGAACTCCCGATGTAACGGAGATAGAAGTAGATACAGAGCCAGCACAACGTACAGATTGCGTACGGTTTTCCAAAAAGCTACCTAACCACCTTTAAATACAACCGTCAAATCCTATTGCATTCAATTTTGTTAATAAAAGTGAATGGTTAACACGATCGAATGCTTTGGTTAAATTGGTATATATTGCATCAACCTGCTCTCTTTTTTCTAATGTATTTAGGATAAAATGTTTATACAGTACTAAATTAGTGGTAGTTGATTTACCTTTCACAAATCCGTGTTGTTCCTTATTAATTAGATGAGAAGTATCCCAACTCATCTTTCTAGATATAAGGCAGTCAAGTAATTTAGGTAACTCAGATTGAATGCAGACGGATCTATAGTTCCTTACATAATTTATGGATTGGAGTAATGAAACTCTGTTTCCAAAAATCAGGGAAGATACCACAGCCTAAAGAAAGATTAAAGAGGAATTGTATTGGTCTAGCCAAAGTGAAAACACAGTTCCTTATAAGAAACAATGGAATACCATCAGGACCGGATGAAAGTTTATTAGGACCTGACATAATACCCTCAATTATTTCCTCAATATCGCATGAATACCTACATAATGGGACAATTAAACAAGTTTCTCCCCTTTTCCCCCATTTTCCGGAAAAGCCACATTCCTGGACGACTGTGGAGATCAAGCAGCACAGAGTCCAGGAATGTGGCTTTTCCTTAGAGGTGAGCGTACTATTTTTCCGCAAATCGGTTAGAGCTCGACAGATAGTTTTGGAATTGACGCGAATCATTTCATTCACAAATAAATGGTGCTTTGAAAGTCGTTATGAAATTACTGGCGTATTACGGTGTATTTGATTTTGCTTCAGTATTTGAGCTGTAAATAGTATATTATACACTAAGGTGGTGGAAACTATTATTATCGACCAAACAGGATGAGATGCGATGCCTATAAATGTCTTCACCACCGTGCTCGTGGTGTATATACAATTTTTCCCACTACTATACCTCATTTAAAAACCAGGAGGAGTGATTTGAATTTAAGTTGGCAATTCTGTCACCCAGGGTTACTGCCTGGATCTACACTGCCATCATCAGACCTATGCTAACGTACGGCGCGATTGCCTGGGGAGTTAAAGCAAACCAGCTGACAGTCGTCCGTAAACTGGATCAAATTCAAAGAACAGCATGCCTCAACACAACAGGAGGCATGAGAACCACACCAACCAGAGCGATGGAGGTGATCCTTGGTCTCACTCCCCTTGACATACACATCAGGGAGGTTATTTTGATGACCATGACACGCTTACGCTCTACCGGTATACAACCTGACGTAGGATCTGGTAGATTGAGACGTAACCTATGGCGTGAGGCACTCAATGAGGTCCCACTGCTGCAGGCAAATACGGACGCGATCTCACCACAATATGCCTTCCACAGGCCCTACAAGGTAAACATCAAATATAACACACAAGACACATCAGAAGAAGGCGCACTCCGCATCTTCACGGATGGCTCTAAAACCAATATGGGCTCAGGATGTGGAATTTACTCCAGATCTCTGAACCTAAACATCAAATGGGCGATGGGCCGTAATGTCAGCGTTGCTCAAACAGAGCTTACTGTTATCTACATCGCCGCAAAAGAGATTACCAAAAGAAACACAGGTAATAAAATTCACATCCTCACGGATAGTAGACAAGCACTACTAGCCCTGAACAGACCACGTATCACATCTGGCCTAGTACTAGAGTGTCACCTGTCCCTGATCGAAGCCTGTAGCAACAACGAAGTCACTCTAGGCTGGATCAAGGGGCACAGTAAATCTAAAGGTAACCACATTGCCGACTCACTAGCCAGGAAAGCAGCCTCCCAAAAACTCTTGGGACCCGGCACTTTCATTGGTCTGTCGGCGTCGGCTATGATTGACCTAATAAAGGAACACTCCCTTGATAAGTTTAAAGGTAGATGGGACGATGCAGAAGGTTGCAGGCTTGCCAAGGAACTGCTGCAGTACCCGGACAGCAAAGTAGCCAAAACATACGTGACTATGAACAGACAGAACCTTTGGACAGCCATGGGTATTCTGACCGGTCACTGCCACCTACGAAAACACCTCTACAGACTGGGTCTGTCTGACACTTCACTCTGTAGAGGATGTGAACAGGAAGATGAGACTGTCGAACACATTCTTTGTGAATGTCCGACACTCTCTCAATTTAGGTTTTCCGTATTCGGCGAGTACAGGCTAACACAAGCCAACATGAGGGAGCTTACTTCCGGCGACGTTATCGCCTACTTCAAACAAGTAGGCTGGATGACGAGCCAGAAGGAAGTCTGAACCTCGGAAGGATGCACAATGGGCCAATTGTGGCCTAAGTGCCGTGGGGGGTCACCCACCCTTCAAATTCTTACAGATACAGATACAGATTCTGTAGACCTCTGATTGGACAGATTAAGCCCAGTTTCACACAACACTTTTTAATATTGACATTAGCTGATAGTTTTCATTTTTGATAGTTCTGTCAGATAAATAAATAAATATTGGATGAAAAACCAAAAATATTCTGAAGCAGTGGGTACATTATTACTTTACATTTTTTTTTAAATAGTAAAGTCGGTTTAGCGAGTATTAAGGGAATACTGAAGTAGAGGAAGGTTATATAGTGCAGAAAATATTGGTGGCATACCAGGACTTTTGAAAAATTGTGATGAGTAAATAAAAAATGTCGTTCGAAGAACAAAAATGTTATCTGTGCTGGACAAAATTTTGCAAGCTTCAAAGAAACGTTCAGACTTTCTTGAAACAAATTAAATTTATCTGTGTCGACGTGTCAAATGAAGGTACTATTTATTTGTTATATACATATTCGGGAAGAAATCGTCAAAGTTCATCGGAAAAACATGCCATGGAAGATATGAAACAATATAGAAAAGGATGGGTTTGGTAAAATATACATTATTGGTTTTTGAAGTTAAAAAGAAGGAAGAAGGTATCTCAGAAGTATTTGAAAAGTGGTTTATTACACTTAATCCGGCAACATATATACATATATACATAAAGATAACTGTTGAAAATGTTTAAATTAATACTGCATATTGCTCTACAATGCTATTAATTTTGTAGTATTGTTATTGCCAGAACATATTATCAATTGTCATATTCTTTTCAATTTAATTGTAATAAATATAATTAAAGTAACTTGACTATCTGTAATTCTCCACCATCAACAATGACCATAATTTGTTTGTTGTCGATGTGAATCTGAATCTTCTTATGTTTGAATAAAAAACAAAAAAGGAAAAAGTCTTACATTTTGTTTAATGCGTAGGTACATTTGAAAAATATACTACAGATCAGAGGAGAAATCGACTTATGACTAATGTGTATCAAGGCATTTTTGGAACACACCCTTTAGTAACTAATCTGGTAACTTTCAGTGGTGTGAGTAAGGATTTTCAAATTACTCCTCCTGGTTTTTAAATGAACTATAGCCAAATTTTAAACAAAATCAGAAACAATTGACATTATACACTATTTCCATGCTAAAATATTACTCACCAGAGAAAGTTTATTGTTACTATTACAATTTAAAGACCTAGCAATTGAAAATTCAATTCTCAAAATATTTGGATTTGTTCAATATTGACCTAGGTTGATAATAGGAAAAATTATTAACCACTGATAGAGAAATTCAACTTCAACAGTTGGCTAGAAGAAGCAATGATTGTCAACTTCATAGCTAGTAGTGAAAAAACTATATTTTCTCTCCCTCGTGGGAAATTTATGAAGAAATAAATCGAGACTTTCCATTCGCGGCTAGTGCAACCAAAAACACAACAGTTTTGATTATGCAGCGACATGATTGAAAGTATAAAATTGAATTTACTGAGTGAACCCTCACTTTGTGGAATCTACTTATATCAAATGTAACTTCTGTCATTTTGACGATGATATTTCAAATATCGAAATATTCATCAAAATAATTTAATATTCCCATGTTTATTTTTTCAATAAGGTGAAATTCTTTAGAAACAGTTTCATCAAAAAATATAGAAGTGACAAACTTTGAAAAAGCTACAAAATACTACAATTAAGCTTGATCTGTGATGGAAACAAAAAAGAAAATATCCTAATCTCGTTCATAATAAATCTGATAATATTAGAATATTACCCCAGAAATGATGACAGTTATAGTTCTTCTCACGATACAAGAAACTGACCTGACCTGACATTGGATAATGACATGCAATAAGGACATAAAAGTATATGCCGTGACAGGGTCGTATCATCTATTTTGTTAGCCAATGATAAATTATCAAAGGTAATACCACGAGTGCTTCAAATTTTATCGATAATTTTTTCTTTTCCACGAAAACTTGTTTATTTGGCAAAAATATGAAAACAAACCGATTTGATGAAATCACGACTCCGTTAGGAGGAGTGATTTTATCTAAATTCGGTTTGTTTGAATGTTTTTGCCAAATAAACAAGTTTGAGTGATTAATAGTATATTATTAAACGAGCAATTTATGATAGCCATAATTCACGGTGGGTGACGTTTGCGTCACGAGCCGCAGGCGAGGGGCGCAAGTCACCCAAGTGAATTATGGCCATAAATTGCGAGTAGAATACTATACTTTGTCCACGACACTTAATTTATTTATTAATAAATAAAAGTCAGTAGCGATTTGGCATATTACTAACCTCAAAATGTTGTGGCATCTACTTAAAATAATTTGACATATATAGAGATGGGCGATACTGTAGAAAGTACAGTTATAAATATATTGTTTTAAAATACTTAATATTAGAAAATATCGTTATGAAAAGTATCAATACTAAAAATTACAATATTTTATAGATACGATATATGTCAGAAACAAATTTCCTGAACAAAATACACAGATTTAATAGTTTATTTCATATTGTACCCCCATCTCTAGTCGTGAATTATGAACCATAATACACTACAGTGTATTATGAACCATAATTCACGACAGTTGATATATGGGTACCATATACCTTCAGTTAGGAGGTAAAATATTGACTTATTATTAGGTGGTCGTGGACAAAATAAAAAATTATGTGATAAAATTTGAAGAGCGAGTTGTATTTGGGAAGATTATTTTTTTCAACAATTTAAAAGGATTTTGCTTTATTTTTTCATTTTATTGGAACCGGAGAATACATAAGCTAACTGGAAATATAATCAACTTTTTGAACAAGACAAAAAAATTAATTAATCGAAAAATTACAGTTATTAAAAACACAGTTTTTGTAAATAGTTTGGACAGCAGGAACAGCTGTCTCTTCCAACTCATGTGTGGATTTAATATTGGTGGATGTTGCCGCAGTTGTTGATGTATTGGCGATGGATACCGATTTGTTCGTTCTAACTTTATCCATGATGTTTTTATGGTGTTCGGCATCAATATGTAAATATGGCTTCAACGAAGCTGCTGTGGCGTGACCTGTTATTTTGATGGCTTCTTGTTCCTGTATACCTTTTTTCATTAGATGAGTAACCAAAGTTGATAAAGACTTCTACAATCAACCAGCTAAGAACCTGTATGAGCTAATACAGGGAACGGATTGGCTGAATAGGTTGTAGTCAGAACACTAGGAGTATCCACAATAAGCCCAGGAGGCTGAGGTGGTACCGGCGAAAGGACGGCTCCGAAGGGAAAAAAAAAAAAAAAAAACCAAAGTTGATCGGCCTGAGTGATTAGTTATTCTTCTTCTCTTAGTGTCAAGTCCACATTTTTTAGCTGATTCCTTCAACCATTTGCCCATCTCATTCTTACCAATTGGTACATTTTTATACCAAGTAGCATTTCCATTTTTCCAATAAGGATGGAGTAAGGATGGAGTAAGAAAAAATCGATCTGTGGTGATATTTTTACTGCGTTTATCCATAAGCTTATTATACAATCTTATGGGCATCGTTCAGGATTCTCTGAGTTAGGTGTCAACTATTTTGTGTCGGTGCATTTCTTATTCCCAACCTGGCAAGTTTGACTAAATATAGGACTATATTCTAATCGTCCTGTTTTTTCACCTGAATTATTTAATTCCTCCCTGATATAATGGATAAGGCAATTAACACCTTCGCCTCCGCGCCATGCTAATTCATAGGAAATAATATGGAAGAACTTCATTTGGAGACCCGAGGGCGTTTTTTTCGTCACACGAACTGATCACACTCACATATTCTTCTTCTTCTAGTGCTGTTGCACTTTGCTTTCTTTTTTCTAAACAACTTTGCAATTCTTTTCTCTTGGCATTTCGCTCATCTCTCGCTCTTTTAAATTCCAAATCTGGAAACAGATTGAAGCTCATATTGAATTCTAGGTAGTATTTTTCCTGTATCAACTTGGCTATTACATTCCATATGGTTTTAAAAGTATATTCTTTGTAATCTCCGCCGTTACATTTTTTCATATTTGCTGCCCAGTCTCCTAGAATTTTTGCAATTTCTTGAATACTCGTATTTTCTTGTAGTTGGTAGTTTTTAATTCTGCAAAATGCTTCAAACTGATTCCATATACATTTTTTGGATCTTATTGTGTTTTGTGGAGTGGAATTTTGTATCAAATGAGAGATGGCACTAAATCGGTTTGGGTTCATTTTTGAAAGCGCTTTTAAAGACAAATTCAAAGTAAAATTTTGACGTTTCGATGTAAACAAGGTATTATCAATGAGGAAGCAGAATTATCAGTATAATACCGAATGATTGGATAGAATAATTTATTGCTATTGGTTAAAACCACCAAAATGTCAGATTTTGACAAGTGAGAAAAATAATCACCTGAAAACTCTATAAGACCTAGTTTTGGGTCATTCCTATTATATATACTTAATTTTATTGCAGTGTATTATTTGTATGGTGCGGCTAAGTGCTGCACAGTAAATTCAAAAAGTTTCCCAGTTTTATCGCATCTCAAGCCTAAGTCAAGTCGAATCAGTTTCTCAGATCGTGAGTTTGTCTTTTGAGTTTGTCACTAATACAACACTAAACAAACAAAGTATGAATTCGCGTTTAATACGCTGATGCAAAATGAATTATTAAATCCTACTCCGCCTAAAAAAATATTGATGAACGACAATATTCCGCAAGTTAAAACAATCTACTTGTACAAAAAGTTATTCGAAGTTTCAATGGTGCAGTTAGTTACATGAATTATATTCCATAAAGTCTTGCCTCAGGGGAACATTTTGTAACAAAATGTTCACTTTCTCCGAAAGTTAATTTCCCTGAATGTCTGAACTGGCTGCCTATTTCACGATGAAACTATTGCAAATTCGACATAATAAGTGAGATAATTAGTGAGATATCAGACATGGAGGCGTTTGAAACTTGACAGAAGCAAGAAATGCATCGTTATTTCTCTTGCAGTTCGGATATGTGATCCTTGAATATCTAATCCGGAACCAACATCTGGCGATACCGTTGTAATTCATTTCCCAGATATTCCCAAAGGCTTATTCCAAGGGATATGCACACGATTCAGATGCTAGACAGGAGCGGCCGCTGCACTATTTGAATATCACACTTACAGGGAATTTTACAACAAACTTGTGTTGAGAATTCACCTTCCATATTTCGAGCTGATTGAAAGCATTGAAATACTGTAGGACTTCGTGATTTCCTATTACTCAAATAATACCAAGTGGATCACCCTGTATATACAAATTACACAATATATTTAATAATTTTTAACAAAAGGGTTGAAGAATAACCAGTGAAGAAAGAGGCTGTAGCACCCTGTTTGACTGTGAACAAGTTTCATAACACCTAGAATTTGAAGTTTATTTTTATTTTGTAAATATATTTAGGAAGGCGTTTTAATTACATAATTAGTTAATTTCTCATTTATATCATATTATAATCGCTGTAGATTAACCACAGCCACAGTTTAACAGCTATTTCGAATATCGCGCATCTTTCAATAGCTACGAAAGGCAATATAAGCGACCACGCTTGTGCGCATAATACAAAAAGTAGTACCTCGAGAGACCTGTACCCGTATCTTTGAACGTTCGACTAAATGCTCCCACGTATTTCATGTGATGGGAATGGATTTGTTTTATTCTAGCAGTATCTTCGAAATCTCGAAAGTTTGACTTGCAAACGAATGAATTTATCAGTCGTATCAGTCCCACATGGGAGTAAGCGAATAGAGTCTTGCGCAGAACGTCAGAAAAACAAAAACAAATAAATATCAAACATAACATGCTATGAATATAGCGTGTCATAGATAGAGAAATCATAGCGATATTATACTAAGTTTTTTGTTAAATGATACTACTGAAGAAAAATGAACGCAGATGAAGCTTTTATGCATCAAATAATTGATGATTTGCAAGATGCTGAGGAAATGGCTGGAGATACGACAAGAAGGTTTTCTGATAAAAAAGATCCTTTTACATTAAATGATCGGTAATTCTTGGAATTATATAGGGTGGATAGAGAAGCTGCCCGTGATGAACTCCAAAAGAATATCTTTTTGGGCCAAATTCAACTTCATATCGCCTTTACGTAAAATAATGACAAAACAGAATAAAAATAAACCAAAAGCTACCTACATATAATCTTCTTCCTCTCACGTGCTTTTTAAACTACTCTCACACTATTCTACAGTACACTTTACCTAAAAAATGACACATAAGATCTACAAAGCTGTTCGCCACTGTGTTTGGAAGGTATTGCTATTTGAATTTTCGAGTACCGTTCGATTCGTGTGAAATCATTCGTACAAACAAAATCCATTCGACGTTCTCGCGAATAGTCGATACGGGCCCTGAGTACGAGAATCACTATCGAATATCGCTGTATGAGTTAAAACGCCATTTTTATTTATAATTCAGTTACTACTACTACTACTACTAAGTTTGCAGGCGAGCCTTGTCCTGGACAAACTCAAGCCAAGGTTCCGGCACTGAGGCCACTGGCGGGCCCATTGTGCCATTCCTGCTACCTAGACATCCATAAAGCCGAGCCCTCCTATAAAGGCCACAACCTTTTTCAGTGGATGCCTACTTAAGTCTCCAGGGGCCATAACAGGGACTCCGAAGATTCGCCTGCGTAGTACAGCCCAGTGTGGGCACTCTAGGAGAACATGGTCTGACGTTTCGTCAGTCATGCCGCAACCCCTGCATAGGGAACTTTCCTCTACTCCTAGGTTGTGGAGGTGTTTCATCATACAGCAGTGCCCTGTTAGAAGTCCTGCTATCTTCCTTTGCCTACTCCTTGGTAGTTCAGTAGCTGCCCTAGCGTGTCCATCAGTCCATCCCTTCAGTAAAAGTTTGGATTGCCTAGGACCCTGCAGAGCATTCCAATGAGCGAGGTGCTGATTCTTCAGCCACTTCTTCGTCTCCTTGCGTATTCTTTGTTTTGTTAGGCCCAGGGTCGGGCCCAGCCAGTGCATCCGCCATCTCGTTGCCTTCAAAACCAGAGTGGGCTGGAATCCATTCTAGCCGCACCACGTTGCGCCTTGCAAGATTAGCAAGTCGTTGTCGACATTTATTAGCGAGTCCTGAGTTGCTGGTATACCAACTCAGGGCTTTAATTGCTGCCTGACTGTCGGAGTATATGGTTATGCGTCGATCCACATAACCTCTGTCTAGGTTTATCTGCGCACATTCCAAGATAGCATATATCTGATATGCAGATACACCATCACTCAATGGTACACGAACTTGTGTTCTTGGGTTCCTGGAGTAAATTCCAGCCCCTGCTCTATCACCGGAGCATGAGCCATCTGTGTACCAGACAGTCCCATTAGGCTGTGTATTCCTCTCTTTTTCCCAGGATTTTCTATCTCGGATCATGGCCCTGTACGGAGTTGCGAAGTAGTACTTACGCAGGCATTCGTCAGGTGCTTGAGCCAGAACTGGAATATCTTCCAGTAGCCGGAGCTTCTTGACGTGCCTGCACTCTTCCCCTCTTCGCACGTGTCCCAGCTGTTAGTTTGGCGTGGTAGTTATTAAGTAATCCACAATGGCAATTTAAATCCGCGATGAACTGTGGGAGAACCTCGTCATAGACAACATCCTCTGAGCTGGCTAGCATTTCAGGAGAGAAGACAAAGTACCGGTTAGTCGCTTTCCAGTTTTTTTGTTACTACGTTGTTGTTGTTGTTTCTTAAATCCTTTTGTTTTAAACATTGTGGATAATTTACAGCCCCAACTCAGCGTCCATTTGTCTTGAGCTATTGCTCGAGTGGTTCTTCGAATGTTTTTTAGATAAACTATTGACCCTCGCAACCAGACTGGATATTCGATGAAGATGATCTATGGAAAGTGATGATTGACATACCCACGTGCTGCTTCAAAGTAGTTGCAGTGGCGAAGGTTGGAGTTGTTGTCTATGGGTCTTGTCAAGTTACTTATTGTGATATTATATATAGGATAATACCAGATTCGTTGAGAATTGAATCATTAAATGATGAATTGAAACAATTTGATTCGTTAAAATCTACATTATATTAAAATTGAAGTTGTGACGCGTCTCGCTAACACAGTAGCTTTTTTTTGAAAAAGATACTGCGTTAGTAGTCAATGTAGATTTTAACAAATCAAATTGTTTCATTTCATCATTTAGTATGGATCTACATCAAGTGAAAGCCTCATCTATTCAATTGGATCATTCCCACTTGAAGGAACATTAATTACTAGAGCACAATCAATCAATTGACCGTATTACTACCGCTAAATTACAACGTATTAGAATCGTTGTTAATGGGAGTAGTAGTTGTTCTATGTTTCGATTATTTTATACAGAAAATATCAACATTTTTTTATGGTTACAAAGGTCGACTTTTGCAAACAATAGAAAAGTTCTGGTAGACATTTTTATAGCAAACTAATTTACATTTGACAAAAGTTAATGCATTGTGGTGAATAGTAAAAAACAAACATTTTTGGTTGAAAATTCAAATATATGAAGATTCTTAAATTATCTGGAGGATATTCAAGGCGACATGTTTTTGTGGACTCGAAGAGATATGCAATATTTTATGAAAGATGAATGTAGCTTCCACATCGCTAGAAGGGTTCTACAATTGCAAAAGTTTATATTTTTCCATAATAAAACTGATACAATAAACCACTGAAATGACTTTAACGAACTTCAATCCAGAAAATGCAGTTTTGGTGAAATATATTGCAAATTCTTTCGTTTCAATATCATATATTTTTCCATACCTGTTTCGTTGTACATCTTTTAATTATTGTGAATCCAATTTTTTCACCAGAGGATAATTAAGCTTTCATTACTCTGCAGACTGCTAGCTCACTGAAGCAGCGTCATACTGTGCTTTAATTGGATTTTTCACTAATTATATTTTCAAATATCTCCTTAGTCTTTTCTCTCAAAAGCAAAACAGATGGTTGTGATTTCCCAGACATAACGCATCGAAATTATAGGATAAAAAGGCTGGAAATGAAGCTGAGACAATGGCAAAACCTCGCAATTTTTTCGGTCAGCCTCGATTTGCATAAAAATTTTGGCTTAGGTTCTAGTTCATTTCTTCGTGCCGGTTGTCTTTGTTTTTACGGGTGAAAACTACCCCTAATTGTAAGAAATTATAAAAGAACATTTTAAACCATAATATGGATGAAATTTGGCTTGGATCAGTAAAATAAGGATTGTTTCATGCTTTTGGGATTGAATTACATACAATTTCAAACTTAAAAAACCAACCCTTTTAAAGTCTGTTGTAAAAAAATTATTCCATTCTGCATTTTTTTCGGGCCGAGATGGGGAACTCGCCGTTACTACCGCCCTGGAATCACTACCCTAGCATACTTCAAGACGGGCGACGGTCCCACACACACTCTCCGTCAACTTCTCCCTCCTATCACTCCTACCTCTCACATGCCATAACGAGTCCTTCTCTTTCCCTACCTATGCTCTCAAAATAATCTCCACCATATTTTCCCAATACACCGCCTCTCCCAGTTTATTTCGCAACTTCTCCAAAACTTCCTCGTTCTTCCAACATCTAAACACATGTCAAACATCATCCTCCACTTCACATCTCTCCCACACTCCAGTTTCTCTTTTCCCAATCTTGTGGAGGTAACTCACTCTCGATCCATGCCGTAAGCACCTGCGTCAAGAAGTAGTTCACCTCTCCGAATTTCCGGGCCACCAAATTTCTCCTGCTACCAATCGCTCCTTTTAGCGCGCCCTCATACGCATCCCACCTTCTCTCCATTTCCTCATCCATCCATTCCTGCTCTTCCTCTCTGTTCGCACCCCTCCAGCGTTTCTGTCTGGCTCAAGCCATTAAGTCCAATGAATAGAACCGTGACACCACTGCTGCTGCCAGTCCACCCACTGTCCTGTACCCTCAGAAGTGTCCCTCTCTGCACCCGCAAGAGTGGTCTAGCCCTCGCATTCACCATCGCTTTCTCACCCCACACTTCCGCGCCATACAGCATACTCTGCTCCAGCGTCCTACCAATTATCCCCCTCTTCCACTCTCCCGGTCCTTTCACATTACCCATCAATGCTGCCCTTACTTTTGCCTTCTGTGCAGCCTTCAACATGAGTTTTGAAGCACCCCCAGATATTTCACCACTTCCCCCATCCGAACTTTTTTCCCTTCACCATCATCCCCACCTCCCTTGCCTTGCTTCGCCCCTTCACCAGTAGCCCCACCGTCTTATCCTCAGCCACTTCTAGTCCCCACCGCTCTATCTTCTCCACAATCTTCCTACACATACTCTCCGCCTTTCTTTCTATCTCCACCTCTCCCTTTGCTGTACTTACCAGATAGATATCGTCCGCATACACCGTATCCCTCTTCACATGCTAACCCACAAGCTTCATCAAACACACACTTCCAAAGCGTCGGTCCCAGAACCGAGCCCTGGGGCACTCCAATCTCCGTGTCATACCTTCTCCCCCTAGTATCCACTATCACACGCCCCGGCAGGTAGTCCTCATTTTGCATTGGTATGCGCAAAAGTTCAGAATTACAGACGCTTATTTCACTTCCCACTTCAAATTCTTAATTAGGCTAATGAGCGCTAATTATTTTGAGTGGTGAAAACTACCCCTTATTGTCAAAAATTATAATATAACAGTGTAAACTTCAATATGGGTAATCTTTCTAATTATGTATTCGACGAAAAAAAGATAACCATGAACATAAAAAAAATTTTGGATGTTCTCAACAGTTTTTTTTTATGAAATGTATATTTTTGAAGTATTCCGCATGAAACTCTTTTGAAAGGTCAATTTTTTAGTCGAAAGCCTGTAACTTTCAGCTGTGGATAACTCTGTAAATATTAGTTTACGAAAAAAATGTATGTAACATAATTGATGAAAGGTAAATCATACAAATAAATCAAATTCTTAACAAGATTCCATCGTGCGGAACACTTCAACAAATGAATGAATCCCTTCCATTCCTTTTATCGTACGCCCATGGTAAACAAAAATTTCCGCAAACAAATAAACCCTTCATCGTATGCTCATGGCGAAAAGAATTTATGAAAATCGGTTGAGAAATCTAATACACTTTCAAGGGAGGAAATGAACAAGTTTTCATTGAATGATCCAGAAGACAAATATTTATTGTTTAAGGTAAAAGTTTTAAAAGTTTCAAGAAGTAAGTCACTTTGAACATCTGGGAGTAGCAGTGACAGATAAAAGCGATGAAGATGTGGAAATAGACAAAAGGATGTTGGAAGCTAGCGAAGCCTTGGGAGCCCAAGGGAATATATTGAGAAGAAGAAGGACAAGCAAAGAGATTCAGGACATGTATAAGACACCATGCATTACAAATAAAATTCAAGCACATCGGCTTCGATGGTTAGGCTATGTGGGTAGTATGGATGACCTAAGGAGTGTGAAGAGGATGATCCTTGGAGGTGATGAATGTAATAAAAGGGCATGACCTGGAAATGAATCGATGGATGCTTGTTTAAGAATTCTTGGAACAGTAAGGAATGGAGGACTGGAACAGGATTGCAAGATATCTAATATAATAAAAAAAGGTAGAACGTGTCGCGGGACACACGGTAGGAACTTTAGTTCCTTTTAAGCAAAAGTTATGTAATACATCTGACGTTATAGATAAACAATTTACATATTCTTTGGTGGTTGAGTAGTAAGTACACCAGACTCTCACGCGGTAAACCCGGGTTCGATTCCCCGCGAGGAATTTTTTTTAATGTTAATTTTATTTTTAAATAATCATTCTGCTTGATATTAATAACGACAACAGGTAGACGTTTGAAATATTTAGCAGAATATTCATTATTATAGATAATGGTACGGTACCCTCCATGAGGGAGTCCGACTGGCAACATCTACTTATAACAGCATCGTATATTTAAAAAAGGAAACCGTATCACTATACAAATTGGACATTCGCTTACCACAAAATTAGTGGAAACATAAAATTGAATTGTTAAATTTTTAATTTGAATTTATATTACAGTTTATAGAAATTTAAATTTTCTAGATTTTTTCCTAAGTGGGTCGTAGAAAAAATATGCTGCTCGACTCGTGTGGATTGTCCATATCGCACTTGAACGATTGAGCACTCCGCCTACGGCGTCGTGCTCCATCTTCGTCCTCGTGCGATATGGCCATCATATCCACACTAGTTGCACAAACTACAATTTCTTTCAAAATATACCCTTTTACATTTAAAAACTACCTGCCAAATATCAAATCAATTTATCCATCCATTTTAAAGTTATCGAATTAAAACATTCAAGTTTTCAAAATTTCAACACCCTGTATTTCGAAAAGTAGAGCTAGACCCCTTAATCGCGCAAAAAAAATTATGGAAATAATAGTAAAAATTAATCCGAACAAATTCAAGTAGATCACTAGCACTGCGAATACCAGCTTTGCATAGAATTTCAATATAGCATCGGTGGTTCTTTGGTTAGAATGCTCGCATTGCACGCGGGCGGCCCGGGTTCGAATCCGGGTAGGAGCATATTTATTATTATGAATCGCTGCTTCGTAAACGAGAGAGAGAGACTGAGGAGGCACAAGCACGCAAAAGCAAGGCACATAACGAAGCAATGTAACATAACGTAGCGTAACGTAACGCGTAACGGTCAGATCTTTTGCGTCGCAGCCCCTGGTCGCTCAAACATAACCTGGCGTAAAGAACTAAAGTTCCAAAAAGTGAAAGCTGTGTGCCTGTGAGGCCCAACACGCTGTTCTATATATATCAAAGTTTTGATTATCAAACTTGTTTTCCGTTCACTCCATTTGAAAATTTGTTAATACTGGGAATAGCTGGAGGTTGTCGAAGAGAAGAGTTGTATGAGTATATTGAAGATAGGGGGGGGGGATTTGTACTTATCACGCTTCCAAATTCACAAACTGATCGACGTCTAAAGGATTTCGAAAAATCCCGTACAAACATGAATTCAATACATTTATATATAAAAGGTACTATGCTAATCTGAGACCAAAATAGGCAACCAGTAACCATTTTCTTAACATATAGGAATGGAAATTGTACAAAGCAAGTAGTTTATATGAACACTTTTTCGAAAACTCCATCGCTAATTGCAGAATATCAAGCTCACCACATCCAAAGGAATATACTGGTCACACGTTTCGACGTACTTCGGCATTGCTCCTATTTGATTCGAGTGAAAGCATTCTCCAATCAGAGCCACATGGAGGATATAAGTCTACTGCTGTTGCCGAAGAGTATGTGAACATCACTCGGTAAGCTTACGCTGTGTGGAGCAATTTGGTCCAAGGACCAAATCGTGGACTTATTTAGTTTAGAACATCACTGTTTATACTGACTGTTTTGCTGGATTAAAATAGTTTAGGTTCAAGGCCTGAGACCAAAATTGACATTAACATCTTCAGGTAATCTTACGGTAGATTTTCATTTCATTTTACTTATTTATTTACTTTATTCAGGTTTTAGGTTATTTCCACTAGATATTACGTGACAGCTGACCTATTTTTAATCTGTGCACAGAATACACCAGCCAAACAAAAAAAAAAATCCCGCGAAAATCCTTAGGGGCAAAATTTCGTGACCTTCAAACTGACGTTGACAGATAACGGATCAAGTTACAATGAGAAAATTGTTCAAAAAATGTGAATTAAATGTTAAGTACACCCAAAAAAGTGGAACCAAAGAATCTCAAATAATAATTGTTAATTTTTATGACTTGTTTCGACAAAGTTTCAATTGTTAAACTCAATTTTTGAATTGTTAAAGTTAATTTAACAGCTCAACAAATATTTGAAAGATATATGAATATAAGTTTTAGCTTCTGTTTTTGAAGTATCATCCATTATTAAAAATAATGATCTATTGTTTAACCAAATGATTCTTATTTTCTATATTGTTATCGAAATTAAATGCGTGAGTATGTATTTATGTAGATGTAGGATAGGGTCTAAAAACCAATACAATAATAATAGATTATATATTCACAATATCAGTTTACAATAGAAAGAATTTCAGTAAATGATGGAATGAAATTACGATAAGTATGGTGCTTGAATATAAAATTTTTATTATTTATATATTTGAAAGTCACACTTCACCAGATTCTGAATTAAATTTTACACCCAGAGAAAATATACTGATATATGTGACAACGGAGTTATAAAAAAGCGACAGTAAACTTTTCTCCATAGATATCGAAGTTTTGTTGTGTTTTTCAATTATTCATCCATCACTCGAATGACAGCCACGAATTGCACAAGTTTTTGGCGCCATTACTAATAAATGTAATTTTGTAAACAAATTTTATTGTTCAAAACACACAAAAAAATATGCAAATAATCAAAACTGCTTACAACAAAGAAAGTTCTCTGGTAAACAATAAAATCACATGACATTGACAGATAACGGGCTTAAAATGGCAACTGTCAGACATGCGCACTCAGAAAATGAATTTTAAAATAGCACAAGCTTCGCTTCTTCTTGGGATGGTGTATTCTGTGCTCTGTGCTTTTGGAAAACTGTCACTTTGGTCCACGAATACTGATATGCCGTGTTGACACCATAAAAAATTGAATTTAAACTACCCTAGTTGAGACGGATCAAATTCGAGTACCAAATTTTACTCCTTGGGTGTTTACACCGAGTACACGTGACGTCATTTTGACCTCGGACCAAAAATTTTGTATGCCCGATGTAAACGTACCTACTGTCAAAGAGCTGTTCTTCGCGAAATTTACAAGGGACTGTTCTCAGTTTTTTCAACCTAGTTTCAACATCATATGAGAATTGAATGGTTTATTCCTTTTGTCTGTATCTGTAAGATTTTGAAGGGTGGGTGACTCCACAGCACTTAGGCTACAGTTAGCCAATTGTGAATCCTCCTGAGGTTCAGACTTCCTTTTAGCTCGTCATCCAGCATACTTGTTTGAATTAGGCGATAAGGTCTCCGGAAGTAAGCTACCTCATGCTGGCTTGTGTTAGCCTGGTGTCGGACATTCACAAAGAATTTTTTCGACAGTTTCATCTTCCTGTTCACATCCTCTACAAAGTGAAGTGTCAGATAGACCCATTTTGTAGAGGTGTTTCCGTTGGTGGCAGTTACCGGTAAGAATACCCGTGGCCGTCCGAAGGTTCTGTCTGTTCTTAGTCACGTATTTTTTGGCTACTTTGCTGACCAGATACTGCAGCAGTTCCTTGGCAAGCCTGCAACCTTCTGCATCGCCCCATCTACCGTTAAACTTTTTAAGGGAGTGTTCTTTTATTAGGTCAATTATAGCCGACGCTGAGAGACCAATGAAAGTGCCAGGTCCTAAGAGTTTTTGGGAGGCTGCTTCCCTGGCTTAATTGTTTGGTACTCGATAGAATTCATATTATCTTTATTGATGCTTACGATGCTGTCGTGGGCTTGCTATCAAGAAAAATCAACCATAATTTTTGAACCTGTCCGTGGATTATAATTCAAGAACAAAGCTAGATTTTCTGGTTGAACCGCTTGCTAATCAGCTAAGCTAGTTTAGTTCACCGGTTAAATTAGCTAAGCCTATCGGCTAGCTAGCTAATAAACTTTTTTGGTCGGTTCAACTGGCTAAACCGTAGACTGATAGTTACATTATTGTAACTTTCAAACTAGCTCATGCTGATACTAGAATATTTTATAGGTCAAAAAAAGTAGAATCCTCCATCTGCAAACGAGCTCGATGTTTAAATACAGAGCTGGCCGTTTTACCATTTGTATCACCCAGTCGACTTCGAATTTAAAATTTAATTCGAGAGGCAATAAATCGAAATCGGGGACGACGCCAATTAGATTGGCTGCAAAGCTTTACTGAAAATTCAAATAGGGACTTTACTATTTGTAGTATATATGGGGAAAGTGTTCCCGTTGAAGTAATTTATGGGTTTTGTGGTTATATGAGACAAAATTACTTGTTGGGGTGCATAGATCTACACAGGATTTAGCACTTACTATATATTGCCGGTTCCACTTTACGTGTAACCAGCTTTTACGAAATGAAATATATGGAAGAGAGTGTTTTGTGCTAATTTATTTTTACTCGAATGTAAATTGGAGACAAAAGTGAATCAAAGTTTTGCTTCCGAAACATATTTTTGTATCAGTTTATCTCTATGTTGTTTCTCAAACAATGAAAAAGTCTAGCTTGAAAAACATTACGCCATACTTTCTACAGTAAAATAAATAAATCCAATAGTGGTAGTTTTTCAAAATGATTCGAAATAATCTATAAGAAAAGTATATTGTGTAAGAGGTGCGCAAAAGTGCCAATTTCTCACGAGTGTAAAATAAGCAATTTTGCACGTGATGATTTAATGCTGATCCGCGTAGAAAAAGAAGCGTGTAATATCTTCAAAATAATTGATATCCTAACTAGAATGCCATAACAAAATCTTTTGTCAGTAAATTGGTGATAAAGTTCAACGAAACTGGTGCAGTAGAAGATGTATTCAACTCAGAGCGCAGAAAAACTGCATCAACTGAAAATGAATTCCGAGATATTTGTGTCCTGTTGGAAGACGATCCACACATGAGTACTAAACATATCTGTACCTCATAGCAGAAGGGTATCAAGTCACAAACTTCATATTTCAGGGTCCATCAAATAACCATCAAATACTTAACAGCTGATGGTATTGGAAGTTTCAGTCCTCATCATCCTGGTTTGAATTTTTGTCTCAATGAGCTCTGATGGTGGAATATCTTAGGCACTCCTTTGAGTAATTTTTTTGAAGGTCTTATTGGACTGTGGGTTTTGTGGATTGGATATAATGAATATTTTTTACTAAGATGCTGCTCTCATCTCTTCCTCCTGTTGACATCTATGCTATCAAATTCCTGATCGAAATCTCTTTTGAAATACAGAACACCCAGAGAGCTCTGCCTGACCTGCATCCTAACTACTTTTGAAATCAAAAGTTTTTCGCCTTTCTCTGCTCTCTCACAACTTTGGAAGGAAGTTTTAGGTCTGTTGTACAGCTTGTTAAGGTCCTTGAAATTAGAGGTTGTCATTTCAAAGACGACGTAATCTTTGTTTTTGCCCGATAGGCGACCAACTGCATTCTGTCCCAGGAAAGAATTATTTTATAATTCAGGTATTTATTAGGGCCAGTTGTATAAAGCATAGTTAACCTAATGTCTATGGTTAACCCACGATCACAGACATTAGAGTGTTGTACGAAACGTAGTCAAGAATTATTTTGGTTAACTCATGAGTTAACTATGCAATTTACTGAACCACCAAAAATAGTGGTTAAACTAAAGTTCATTGAATAAACTTCAAATTCTGATGTGACATAACTTACAATTGACTGTTATATAACCTATAATTCTACAACTTTTTATTGTTTACAATGGAAAATGTGGATTATTTTGAAGAGTTAACGGATGATGACGATTTTCTGGAAATTTTAAGAGAAGTAGAAGAAGGACTTATACGACTTTTATACCTTATTGAGATTTTATGCTGGGTTTTAGGCTTAGGGAGAAACGCTCGCATATTTCGAGAGAGAAAAAATCATTTTGAAGAGTGGACGGAAAATGAGTTTTTTGATAGATTCAGAATATCAAAAGGCACTGCAATTTAATTTTTTCATATGGACCACCC
Source organism: Galerucella calmariensis (assembly GCA_910591675.1). Lineage (NCBI taxonomy): Eukaryota > Metazoa > Arthropoda > Insecta > Coleoptera > Chrysomelidae > Galerucella > Galerucella calmariensis. Next base: position 8,395 of record CAJUYG010002382.1, on the reverse strand, counting down.
CCAGTGCCTTGAGCATAACATTTTTCGTCAGCATACTTTTTCTTGACTCTTTTTTCAATATTACTATATTCACTTAACAGCACGTCACTTGTTCGGTGTGTAGTTGTATTGATAAAATTAAATTCTCCAGCCAACTGAAGCCACAAATTTTTATTATGCCGAGAACTTTGAACTTTCCGATTTTGTGATTGACAGTTATCTGTCCAAATGAAAATCAATGTGATTGTTTTAAAAATGGAGTTTGTGTAGCTTATTACACAAAATGCGATTCCATTTCCTTCCCTGACAGCAATGGATTTATCGCAGATCGGACAGATATCTTTCTTATTTGAGGAATCGTAAATTGTACAGTCAAAGCACAAAAATTTCCAGCTATAAAAACTAACGATAATGCATGATTTAGATTTGCATCGCAAAATATTGGGTGGGGGTGGACTTGTGGCTGTCATTTGGCATGTGGACATAATACTATTTCTGCGACATCTGCTATGTAAACTGTGTGCGATGTTGTGGACTCAAGACATGTGAAAAGTAGTTGAAACCAGTTGAAACTCTACTGCTCACTAGGTGGACTTAATACCTTCTATAAAATTCCATCACAGAAGCCTTCAGTCCATAGTGCTTTTAACTCTTGCCAGCTGATTAAGCGCGAAATTTTGAATTATTTAAATAAAAAAGCGGGAAGTAGAGAATTTGGCCTCAATACTCTTCTGCTCTGAGGTACAGACAGGAAACTTGACGATTCCCAAACATCCATAATGAAAAATTCACGGGAAAGGAAAACAAACTTCGTCTTTGCAAAATAAGATTGAGTCAAGAATTGTTAGTAATAATTGCGATAAACCTGAACAGTTTGCAGACATAATGATGAAAAAATGTTACGATCTTAATGTCTACAGTAATGTTCAGTTTTGCGTTGGGGCCAAATGAAAACGTAGATCGGAATCATTTTAGATACTGGTCACGTAACATTCCTGGTTGGATAAGTTAATTCCACACCCAATATCTCCAAAAACTGTATGTATGAGCTGAAATAATAGGCGACAAAATAATTGGTCCCTTTCTCATTGAGGGAAACTTAATTGGTCCGGCGTATTCAGTTTTATTGGGCAATAGTTTTGAGCTGACCCGGTTATTTCCAAATCAAACTAAATATCATTCAATTTCATTCTAATATGGAAATTCCATTATTCGAAGCTTTCAGACAATAACAATATTTAAAATGACAATAACTGACTGCAAAAAGATGCAGCATCATCTTGTTGCAGTCAATTATTGTCATTCCTCACTATGCGCATGTATTAAGGCAATACCCTAATGATGTGTTCCTCAGAAGATGGATTGAAAGGCGTGGTTTTATGGAATAACCTTCGCGATTACCCAGCATAAAACCTTCAAATAAGAGATAGGAAGAATTTAGCAATAAGGGATGCTGTAAAGTTTTAAAAATCATATGGCTTTTTTGTATTTGTGAGCGGACAATATTTTCATTTTCAGTATCTACTCAAACTCCCTATTTTTCACAACTCAAATGTTGACATACTTCTAACATGGAACAAACACTTGAAGATTTGTCTTTAGTTGCTCTAGGTTTCTTCTGCAATGACACCTGTACCTCAGAGCAGAAGAGTATCAAGTGACAACCTTCATATTTCACAGAAGAGCGTATTTTTAGTTATTTTTTTTTGTGTAACAATGCTTATTCATTTCGTATAACAGCATCACTTCTTGGTTCAAAACTTGGTTCAGTTTTTTTTGGAACTAACACCCAATACGTGTATCAATAGGGCGTAAACTATCCTAAACATGAAAATACAGAGTGGTCCACACAAAAAGATTCCACCCCAATATTTGAGGATGATTATAAGAAAATTATGAAGCACGTCGATTTTCGTTCTAAGAGGGACACATCTGTCATTTGTCATCCTCCTCTCTTCCACTTTACCAAACCCCTATTTTTTCATGGAGAATATACCGTACCTCCGAAATTATGGCACTGAGATATAGAAAATATTGAGTAAAAAATATTCAGTATTCATCAAAACATATACAGGATGATCCATTTTGGATAACAAAGAACGATATTATTCTGCAAAAAGGAAAGATCTGACAAAAATATAAATAACACCATAATGTCACAAGATCCTAACACATGAGAATCTAAAAAAATCGTCCAATTTGTTTCCGAGATAATTGAGGCGATCCTTACTTATAACTAACTCTGTATAAATGTACAGACCATTTGAGGATATCGTGAAGAAACTTAATGAAATTTGCAAATTCAATTGTGGTTGTTGAGTTAAAGGAGTTAAAAAGTTCCTTAGTCAGATTGAATGTTCGTTTTGTTTATGAATAGAAACAAAAACAGTATTTTGATTTTTTCACGCCACAAATGGAAGCTGAAACAATCATTAATATCCATTTCATTCTAAGAATGAATCGGAAATTTCACCAAAAAATTTATTTGACAGGAGATTTATAACGTTATTTTTTGCTACATTTCTTGGATAGATAACTGGTACAAACCATTGAACTGAACATTCACACTTTACAAGCTGAACGCTTTTCAAATCAACAATCCTCCTCTCATTCAGAAAAATACGATGGTGCTCCTTACATGATGAATAGCTCTGTGACGTAAGATGAAACTTTTTACGTTTTTCGACGCCTTAAATAGAGACATTGTCGGTAGAGAATAAGCAGAAGAAGACAAATTCAGAGTATTTTGAGTCGCAGGGAACGTTTATCCATCCTTTTGTGTGTTGTGCGAGCCTCGATTTTGGCCATTTGGCATTAGCTATATAGTAGAGGGGCTTGTGAGACTAATGGAAAAAATTGAAACGTTGTTTCATATAAAGTTACTGAGTAGTATATCAGAAGAATAGTTCACATCTTATTTCAACACTTTAGATGGTCCTGTATTGGATAACATTGCATACTATATTGGATAATTTGTGAAACTTGTACATACAAATCTTCCAATATAGTTGCCATAACCATTACTACATCTATGAGAAGAAGTACATAGAAAGCAAAGTTAGTGTTTGTGCATTCAGTTACTGGACAGAAATAGTTATTTTCCTTACAAGTGCGGAAAGTGATCCTTTCCCGCACGCGACTGCAGTTGACCCGGACGACGCGAAGCGGAGTTCGGGCGAGCGGTCAAGGGCGGGAAAGACACTTTATGCATAAATGAGGAACATTATTTTTTCTACGACTGTATATACAAAGTAAACCAACCCACTTTTCAAAAGTTATTTTATTTCCACATACATATACAAAACTTCAACCAAAAACTATTAATTATAATAAATATTTATATTAAAAACACAATTTGTTGAATTCTGTGAATTACTTGAAATTGCCGGTCCAGAGGAGTTATTTGGTGTTAACTGGTGAGAAAATGACGTCGATGAGAATGACATCGGTTACAGGTCACATAAAGATGACGATGAAAGTGACGGTAACGGTTTTAAGTCATTTGTAGATGGAATAATTTTATTTAATATATTTCTCTCATATCAAACCCGAGTGGTTTGATAATTGTTTTGTGACACTACTTTAGAGAATGTACAGGGTTATATCAAAATATCTTTATTATTTTATATTTTCAAAAAATTAAAAATGCAACAAAAAGCTAGAAAAGATGTAGTTTTTATTAGATGGACTATTTATCCACCTGTTGTAACAATAGTTATAACTTCCGAAGTAAAAAACGGTCAAAATTTGCATAATTCTACTTTCTCGCACTAGTGCGGGAAAGTGACACTTTCAAAACTAAAATGCGTGCGGGAAAGGGGGTTAAAACGCACGGTCGTAGAAAAATATATTTTTATCCTACACTATGAGAAAGTTCAATTTTACCAGCTTCAAAGAGACGAGTACCTTTTTTTAAGACCGACCAGAAAATATACATTTTTGGACAGACCGGAAAATGGACGACAGGGACCGGAAATAGCTATTTGTGTATTAAGAGCGGAAAGTGATACTTTGCTTTGAGGCAGAGAGTTGCCCACGCGACGCGTAGCGGAATGCGGGCAATCTGCCGAAAGCGGCAACGCACTTTCTGCTCGAATTGCACACAAGATTTTTTCTACGATCACCTTATTTTTAAACAAATAATTGAAAAAAAAACATGAAAAGTACACTTTATTAGAATGTGATGTTGAAAACATGTAACAATTACTTATTATTTTTATTTATTGAGAATGTTTGTGACTTCTTTGCTTTATAACCCACTGCTTCTAACTTCAAAAATGCAATCAGTTTAGTGTATTTACTGATGTTAATATCATTTTTTACTTGCAAAGTGCTTCGAAGCATCGAATATTGTGACCACAAGGTTGAAGATTTTAGAGTTTTGGTTTTTTCGCCAAAATAAGTCAGCAATACATTCTCCGAATATTTTTTAATTTTCTTTGAGCGGCACCAATCCATGAAAATATTGTATTGTTTTTCGTATTTACCTCTGGATTTAGTTGGCAGAAGATTAATAGTAATACTTTCAGCAAAATCTGCTATATCTGGAGGTGTGCTTGAAAATTCACTGTCACTATCCATTTTTCAAATAGCTATTTATAAACAGACAACTTTTTTATAAACTAAAAATGAAATAATGATCTTTCATTAATTCCATAGTCTACTATTTTCACAAAATAGTAGGTAGGTACTTAAATATGCAATCACTGTTGCATCTAGGTGTATAATGCATTGCCTACCTTCTGACTGTTATATTTCTACTACGTAAACTTGTCCGTATAAATCAATACTATGAAAATAGGAATCTGCAAAAACGATCAAGAAAATTGTCAATCTTAACAACTTTATATTTGTAATAAGTTGTAAATATTAATTTTTATCTTGAACTAAGAAATAAATCCTTCACTGTAGTATTGAATCAAAATAATATCAATGTATGAGGTTTAAATTATTTTATAATTTCAATAAAATTAAACATATAAAATATACACCTCCATCTATTTGGTAGCGTAACCTGCAGCGTTGTAAATCCAGTAACTTGTATAAATTGTAGATGTCAGTCAAATTATATAGGAATATTTATCAATTTCGTTCGAAATATCTTCAAATATTAATATTTCAACTAAAATATTCGGACTGCTCTACATTTTGTTTTAATATATACATTATTTACTACCTTTCTTTAGTTTATTGTAAATGAAAACAGGCGAGCGGAAAAGTACGCTCTAGAGCGTAAATAATGTCAACTATGACAGATCGCGGAAAACATCAACTTTGCGGTTAGATTTGAGTGTGCAAAAGTCTACTTTGGGTAGTGATCGTAGGAAAAAGCTATTGCCGGTCCCTGACGTCCATTTAGTTCTCATTTTTCCGATCTCTCTTTTATTATACAATCTACCTTGATTTCGTTACTATGGTATGGTTGAAATAATACTCTTTTTGGTGTGCGTCATCGATTGTTGATCTCCCTCTAATACATTACGAAGGAAGAAATGGAGAAAAAGGCATGTCTGTGATTAATTCTAGTCAAAATATCACAATAATGAACCGTTTGAATGTATTACAAACGTTAACCCTAATCTTTGACTTACAAAAATTTGATTGGTTGAGTTTTAGATTACGCACAAGCGCAACCTACCAATCGGAAGCTCAAAATACTATGGGGGCGTTACTTTCATAGCAGCAATGTGTCTTAGGTCTTTTTCTACTGTCACACTGACAGTTCTCGCCAGGTCTGTACTTTGTTGTTTACGGTCAATTGTTATTTATGAAAAGTAAATATTTTTCTTATTGTTATATTCATTCAAATAATACAAAAATATGCATAGATACACGGAAAAACATCAGCATTTTGAAAGTTCTCAATTGTTTTCAGTTAGGAAAAGAAGCTGGTGATTATTAATTTCATAGCCTTTTCGAATTTGACTGAGTTCGATTCTGATGATTTTGTTCATCAAATTTAAGGTTAGCTAAATGTCAAAATAGCAAATAAAGTGAACGACATGCCGAAAACCCGGATATACGTCACAATCGATGACGCACACCAAGAAAGGTATCATTTCAACTATAACAAGTGTTGCTTTCGTTTATCTGGGCTTCAAACACTTGTGCGTGACGCCTCAGTCGTTACGACTTTTGAGCAAATCGAACACGATTTTTTAGGATCCTCAAAACCATCTGACATGTGCCAATGCCAATGAATTTCCTGGGTTGTTAGAAGAACAGCTTTCAATTATAATGTTTTTGATAATAAAATTTTGCATATTTAGATATTTTTAGTAAGGTTTAAATCATATTTGATCGTAATAGGCACAATCTTAACCTTTAAATAAACGTCAAACCGTACAAACGTCAGATATTTAATGTCCGTGGCTTGAAGCTCATACTTTTCGGTATGTGCTTGAGGGGCAAGGGGAAGGTAAGACTAGGAGTCACGCCCGGTGATAAACGAACGGAATTTAGTCACTACGAGCTGCTACTAGCAGCCAAAAGTAAATAATCGAAAACGCTTAAGGTTTTGATATATTATCGAGTGATGACAGTTCGTTGATTTTTAATTTGTGGTTTATCTCAAACTTATTATTTTATCTGGTTTGAGTTTTGTTAATAACTTTGTTATAAAAAGTAAAATAAAGAATTGAATGTATATCGAAGTGTCCGTCTTAAAAAAAATATAGTACGTCACGCACCCGAAAATAAGTTTCCGGTTTTGTAACGTAAATTACTATTTTCTCGGCTAGCCGTTTCCACACTATCTCTGACGCCCCAATTGACGGATTGAAGTAGAATTGTTGATTTGATTGATATCCCACTTATAATAGCATGTACGTAATTTCAATCACATCATTCAGAAGAAACAAGAAGTGGCCAGGCTCGGCTGCACCTCGCCTGTCCCTGTCTTCTTTTGGCCTGAAAAATGTCACTTCACCGCCTAGCATCGCTCGACCAGCATCGCGTGCGGGAAAAGTCACTTTACGCACGTGTTAGGTACACTATTTTTTTCTAATAGCATGCGGAAAATAACCCAAAAGTTAACATAAGAAATATTTATTGTTAAATACATATCAACAAACTAATTATTATAATTTGACATTCATTCGATGAGGCTTATACCAGGGCCATCAAGAAATGATTGATAAATACGTTGTTTTTTCATTGAAAATTGTGGCAGAATTATAATAAATTCATAAATTCATAAATTCTTAAGTCATTTGGTAAACTACAATCATACAAATATATAGGTATTTTGAATGTTTAAATGTCAGTATATTCCGCAAAAACAAATTTACTTTCCGCACTAGTGCGGAAAAGTGACTCTTTTGCACTAGAAAGAGTGCGGAATAGTGGACTTTTCCGCACACTAGTAGAAAAACTATTTAACTCAATAAAATAATACACGGTGGACTGAGGGGAATGAACGGAAGTGACGACTCAACATTGACAGATAAACTAATGGATTCACGCATGCACACACAAATTTGCGATCACTAAAACTACTTTCTTTTGCTTCTTGTTAGATGGTGTACTTTGTGCTCTTACACACTGTATACTTTTGACAGGTAAGTATTATTCAAAATATTTTTTACTTTGAATTGTGAAATGTCTTTTGCCTGCTAATCTGATACAACACCTTTGATAATACATATTTGTCAATTAGTGCACGACGAGTCTAACGTCTTTCCAGATAGCGAATGCTATTAGTAGTATTTTTGTGGTTATTAATTAAAAGGTAATAAAATATCAAATAGGTATAAATGATTCACTATGAGGTTTCCATTTTATCAAGTTTAAAACAAAAATTCCAGTTTACTGAAAACAATCTACTGTACTAAATACCTTCACTTTTGTATTCCAAACTTCAGAGACAGATATTCCTTTCGACTGGCAAAAAGTGTTTGCTGATTAATCTGTGCTATTGTGTGGTTGATGGATAATGATGACGATATTTGATGCTCTCTGTGGAGGGATACGGGTTTTCCATTGAGAATAGATATACAGGAGGACGGGACTATGGATGAATTCATCTATTACGCATGTGTATTGAGATGTTACTGAAAAATCAATGATAATATAGAAATGTTACACACACGAAAATGTTACTTTTAAAAAAACTTTGAATTTAAACAAAATAACTAATAGCAATAAAATACTAGGAATTTGATATTGTTTATTATTTATAAAATGTTGTGAACGTAATTACACAAGTAAAAGGACAAGAGACACATGTTACATTAGAATTTATATAAAAAAAGTGTCTATGTAGCATCTTCTTCTCGTGACGGTCACATTTCTCCTCCCTCCTTTGGATTGATCTTCGTCCGCGAAGTCTCAGGGGCCTTTTCAAGAAGTTCTTGTAAAATTTGGACTTGGGCAGGCGGTAATTTCGGTCCAAAAAGAATTTTGGAGATTCTCTTTC
>CAJUYG010002381.1:0-33121 GCA_910591675.1 Galerucella calmariensis | reverse complement strand
ACATCCCATCAATACACATGGTACAGTGTTTGAATCCATTGGACATTGTCTGAAACTTTATTTCTAGAGCTTCAAATATTGAATCGTAACCTTAACCAGAGTTGAAAGCAAGTTTTTTGGTGATTCTTTGCATCCTTCGTTTTGTTGGAAGACTAATAATTTATTCATAAAGTTGTATGCCTGTAATCCCAAAAATATAGTGTCATAAAGGGTTCTCTGCATTGCAGTAGTACTTGCGCTTTTAAAATTGATGCCAGAGGTTATTCAAGAGATTTCTCACACATTTCTTAGAAGTCTTCCAGGTAGTATATTCACTGAAATTATTTCTATGGTAAACTGATATTATGAATATATAATCTATTATTATTGTATTGGTTTGTAGACTTACCATATCCTACATATAGTACTGCATAAATACATACTTACACATATAATTTCGATAACAATATAGAAAATAAGAATCATTTGGTTAAACAATAGCTAATTATTTCTAATAATGGATGGTAAGTACTCCAAAAAAAGAAGCTGAAGCATATATTTATATATTTTTCACAATATTTGTTCAGCTGTTAAATTAACTTTAACAATTCATAAATTGAGTTCAACAATTGAAACTTTGTCGAAACAGTAGCTGCCCATGAATATCTTTTATGTCTGAGCCCTACTGAATCTTCCAAAGGGTGAGATCTTCTATTATTTTGGCTTTACCTATTTCTGATACCGCAAAAGGGTTCTGGCCCCGAAAGGGAGTCCATTTGCTATATAATTCCCTCCTATTCCAGTTTGTCCTGGAATCTACAGTTAGGTAACTATATTGTTCTATTCTCACATCATTTTGGTACTGATTACACAAGAACTCAGTGGTTTAATGGATGCTTGACTTTAAAACATTATGATCATCCTCTGAGTTCTAATATTTTTTGTGAATATTGAACTGGGCATATTTTCTTATGGCGTGAGTTTTCGCTTGAGAGATACTTGGGGTTTTTCCCAAGTGTTTGGTTCCAGGCCCGTACACTTCTAACCCAATCCCTTCTATTGTCAACAAACCGTCTGTGTAACATTGAATGGAAATTTTGTAACAACAATACACTCTGTACGAAGTTTTTGGAAAAGAAATATTTATTTTGTACGTTGCTAATTAAATCCGACTGGAGCATAAAACTTTTCACCAAGTTTCTTGGTTAACTTAGACCACTTGATAACGGCTAAAGACAAATTGGATTTCCTGCAATATTTGATGTACAAAGTTATTAGAAATGAAGTTACATCGTAGACTCAAATATCACATAAGTGGAAGGGGAAAAGTTTGGGAATTGATCCTTACATGTTGTTACCATGGGAATAAAAACTACGAAATATACAATCTAATTACCTTCTGTAACTTTCGAAACTTTCTTCATGTTGTTGAAGAGTTTTATATTATTTTTTGATAAAGTTGTTTTGAGGAATGACCTTATATTCTTCCTCCTATACAACGGAGTGGATCGAAACCCTGACTTTTTATATTTTTCTTGATGATATCTTTACAAATCATAGTATAGAACACTACGTCGCAATGCATAAGTCTTCACCAAGTGGTTGCAAGGAGATGGTAGCTTCCTTATATCATATTTTGAGAGATAACGGGTGGACTGCTAATTCCTATCACTTTTGTGAGATATGTAAGTTTTTAACAAATACATTGTTACTTAATACTGCAATAACGATGCAATTCAACATGTGCATGAAAATAACATTTCTCGGTTAAACTTATGGTTTCAAATCATCTCTAAATTTATGTATCTACTCATCAAAATTTTATAATTCCTGCTCTTATTTTTGAATTGAATGTAATCTTATACAATAAACAACTTATCAACATAATTTTATGCCTACAGCAGGAAAAAAATTACAGCGTGGCAACGATGTAAATCATCTGTCATGTTTTGTTATACCAAACCTATCGTAAATGAACTATATTGTCGCAAATTAATTAGATCTCTTTTGAAAAATTAATTGTAGCCCATGGTAAATTGAAATTTTACACCGAGAGAAGAGTTCTTTATAGACAAATAAACTGATTTGTTTAACCCCCCTTTGTTTGAAACTAACATTGCTTATTTATTATTAAGAAGCGATATTAACGTGAAAATATTGGGAAATTTTGATAAAAGAAAATGATTTATTCGAGTGTAATTTCTTGAATGTGAAAAAATTTGTTCTCCTTTATGCACACCTTCATACAATTGTTCTTCAGAAACTATAAAAGTCTACGAAGCACGATATAATATTTTGTTATAAAATATAACAATGCTATTTGGGTAAAATTGTTTTCATTACCCAGAAAAAAACCTAACATCTTCAATACTATTCCATCACTTTAAAACAACAAATTAAAAATTCATAGTTAATCATTTGAAAGTTTTGACAGAAACTGATATTTTTCAAATAAGCCTATAGATTATTAGTCTCAAATAAGATCTACTTTATACCGAAAAAATAAGTATTTTTTTTTTGCTTATGACCAGGGAATAAAATAAGTATTTCAGTATAATTGTACATTTATTGTTACGAGAAAAAAAACTTATTTGCTACAAATCACATATTTCTTCACCCGTAAGAAATCACATCAGTCTACAAATTATGTAGCAATTGAAACAAAGAATTCTCACCCCACCCTTTCCTATTATGCAGTGACAGTCACCACCTGTATACGTTTGGCGTCAGTCTGCATGTGAAATTAGATCAGTTTTTGCAATTTTACCAATTATTTTGTTTCTGTGGAGTATGTGGTTGTGCTCTGGACAAAAATAAGTTTAATAATAAAATGAACGAATTGTTAAACACATGGCGATTACAAGAATTGTGAGATATCTTTGAAGGTGAGGAAATAAATGACAATTATATTCAAGTAGGTAGAAGTAACAAGCAAGCGAAATATACCTCAAACATACACATTTCTCAATTAAACCTGTCAGATCTACTCCAAGAACTCCAAAAAACTACTATGGCGAAAGCATTAATGTGCAAACTTAAGGATAGACAAGGCTATCTTGTGACAAACATTGTTGGTTATGTTTTAGATCATGTGGGTATGTTTAATCTTAACAATGTATGGTTTCTTTTTCATAAATGTATGGTATCTATTTTGAGAATGTATAGTTTCCTTTTTGATAGATTAAAATATTTAGCAGGAAATTTTTTACTCCTATCCTGCTTTCCTACTAAACAGTTTTATGTATAAATAAAGACCATTAATTTTTATTAGATTCAAACATGTTTGTCATTAAAATAATGTAATTTTGATCCGTGTCCAGACTAACCATCGACCAATTCGATCGACTAGTTCACACATATAAAACGAAAGTCAACTTTGTTGTTCGACAGTCTGGAAACGGCTTAGACAAATAGTTGTGAAATAGTATATTTCATTACCAGTACAGAAATGAGGATTTTTCCGTGCGCGCGCGGAAAGTCATGCAAGAACGGAAAATCCATTTCTGGACGAGTAATGAACGATATTTTTTATTATACTTAGGTACCTGAAATCAACATAAACAAAAAATATCGCAAAAAATTATTAAGAAAATCGGGAATATTTATTTTTATTTTTAAAACAGTAAAAATGTAAGTACATACAACTCAAATTAACAAAAAAAATACAAGTAGGTAATTCTAAGAAAATTAATTTTGGACAGAACCGTTATTATTAATAGTAATATTTATTGTACAATTCGTATTATTGTTGAAGCTCAATCCCTTTTGCATTTCTAATTGTTGAACTAGGATATCTAGTATTATGGATATCTATGTTTATTATTAAGCGCACGGAAATAGGGATCGGGAAAAAATTTCCGTGCGCTGTTCCGAAAATGTCATATTTACTGTATTTTATAAACAGTTGAAAATGTAGTATTTTCTGTTAAGTATAATAAAAAATATATTTTCCAAAGTAACCTAATTATTTAGAGAACCGTGTGGAAGTTACCCATACTGCTTAATACACCGTGAACTTTTAATATATTTCTAAATATTTAGAAACATTTCAAAAGCTCAGTGTATTGAATAGTGAATGTAGGTAACTTCCATAAACAAAAAACAATACATACCATAAATAACTCGGTTTTTTAGGTAGATATATTTTTTTACTATAAGGCAATATAATGTTTGTAAAAATTATGGTTCGGTTATGATAAATATGTTGAATTTTAGTAAAAATTAATAGTTTTCTTGAAGAAGGAACATTTGTTTCCAACAAAAAAATATAATTTGCTGAGAAGATACATTCTTTACGAATAAAAAACATATCGTTAACCCAGACAATATACTTTTTTATGGCAAAGAAATATATTTTACCGATACAATACATTTTTTTATGATAAAGAAATGTCATTCTGCCATAAAGTAATTTTTTTATATTAAAACAGTATAGTTAGCTTACAAAAATAAGTATTTGTTATTGGAAAACTACTTTATTTAATTTAAATGCTTTCATAGATTAATATAACTATTTTGTCATTATACCTTAATAAATGTTGTTTGAGACAAATATGATACATTTTTACGAGAATAAATGTAATTTTCGATTGATAACTCATTTTATTGATGACAATGAATATGTTTGTTCATCAACAATATCACCATAGTTCATACAAATTTTAGAAAATTAAACCATTTCAAAAAAATATTTTGTACGCCCATGGTATATGGTAATTGTCGTTCATAAGTAAATCCCATTTGAAAATTTAATCGTAATTCCAATAAATAAATTAACTCGTTTTAAAACTTCATAGTACGCAGAAGATATTAAAATTAACCCACCATGAATATTCATTTGTACGATCATGGTAAATGAAAATTTAAACAAATAAATGAACACCCCATAAAAAACTAAATAGTGCGCCTATAATGAATAATGGACCTTGGAGACATTTATTATTTTCCTCAATAACATTTTTGGTGTTCCCTGTACATCCGCGTGCCGTGAGCAACCTGTTTATAAAAATTAATGATCATTGTCGGGACTGACTCTATCGAATACCGTAAAGATAAATTTTATAGGTACATCTCTCCTCGCCATGGGAAATTCTCAAATGGAGTCGTCCCATAGAGCAATGCCCTTTATTTATCGATATATTATATTTATTTTCTACCGTATTGCGGTCTAATGTAATTGAGAAAAGATATTCTTACAATATTTATAGCGAAAATAAATAGTTCTCTTGTAGACAGAAACTACTTTTATCTCACTGAGTGCTATTTCTAACGAATAGTATAACTTGAGTCTAGATGTATGAGTCGTTATATCGTATAATAATGTGCACTTTTTATATTGCTTGAGACAATAAAGGAAGATATCACGCTTCATATTTTCTCCTACAATACAGCAGCCTGAGAAGTGCCAAACCACTTGAGTTTACTCGGTGTTACCGGTTCATCTTCAGAATAGATGAGTAATTACAATAAAGAGATCAGAAAGCTGAAGAAGCAGTCTTGCAAGAAGTATTGCGATAGAATTTATGAGATACCTCGTAGTAGTAGAATACACACGATTCTCTTTAGGAGTCGATTGCCGGGATAGTTTGAAAAAACAAATCCTAAACGTGAGAGCTTCACCAATGGGAAATTACCAAAGGTAGTTATGAATGTCCTACAAGAAGTACTACGAATTGTGGGTGAATGTTGCCTTAAAAAGAACCCTTAGTTAATGAAACTAAAGCCAAACTAGTTGCTTGCACGAATAGAAGAGTTCTCCCGCAGGGTAGAGTACTGACATAGGAGGAAAAACTGTAAAGAATTCCTCAACAGGCTGGCAAGAGACAACAAAGTGTTTCTAATATACGTGCCCTCACTTAAGGAGATTGCATGTAATGGAATAGCTGACCAGTTGGCTAAAGAAGGATCCGGAACCGTTTTGTGGAGTCACGTTATACATCTTTATTCAGAAAATCACCCAATCGCTTAATAGCAGAGTAGTATCTCTGTATCTGTAGAGTAGGGAGGGTGAGTGTAGCCTCACAGCACCTAGGCCACATGTGACCCATTGTACTTCCTCCCGAGGAATTGTCCTCCTAGGTCATCGTCCATCATGTCCTTCCCAGGAAGGTGGACAAATCACTAGGAGACATCTCCTTTATATCGGCAGGTGTAGGCCAAGACTAAATCCTGGTGGCACTCTAGTACTAGCCCCGATATAACACGTTGTCTGTTCAAGGCTAATAGGGCTTGTCTACTATCAGTGCAGATTATTATGTTTTTGCCAGAAACTCCTCTTCTGGATAGTTCTTTATTGTGGCAATTGAGATATTGTTTGAACCACGCTGGTTTTTTTTCACATTCTCCACTTAATCATTAGGCGCTGGTTTCTCTGAACAGACGTCAGCCGCTACGGGTAACGGCCGCCGTGGTCGTTGGAATATGGATCTGGTTTCATAGGCACGCCGTCGGTTACTGCTGGCGTCAACGGGCGACGTGTACTTGCTACGACTGTCGGTTCATATTATTTCGAACCATTGTGGCGGGTAGACGTTATGGCGAACGAAAATATTATGAAAAAAGAACAGTACGAATTGTTAATAGAATTAGTGCGAAGCCATCCAATTTTATATAATGCCGCACATGTGGATTATAAAAATATTGTTTTAAATCATAAAGTGTGGGAAGAGATTGGTAGGTGTAAATCAAGCTGCGAAATACTCCTTCATTTTCTCGATTTTCAAACATATTGTTCGTCTTTCTCCTTTTTTTAATGATAACATTATTAATTCATCTTCCTCTTCTTCAAGTAGCACTGTTATCAACATTTTTTTCATTGTTGTAGTTCAATTAGTTCTCAAAAGACGTCTAGAGAAGCCACTGAACCGCTACCGCTGACTGGTGAACGCGAGCCGCAACGTCTAAACGTCGCCGGCCGTGGTTAACGTCTGTTCAGAGAAACCAGCGCCTTAGGCTTAGTTATCTGGAGTAAACTCCACATCCTGAGCTTTTTTCCATTTTGAGCCATCTGTATATAATAGCAGAGTTATTGCTATGGAGGTAAAAGAGAGAGGAGATAACATAACAGTGTAAAGAATTATCGACCAAAGTGGCTTCTCAATATGGCCGACTTCCGTTGAAAAGTAAACAAACCAGAGGCGTACATTAAATTATCCAATTATGTATATTTTCAAGGTGGTTTACATTGGATAAAAGCAGTCTCCAAACACTATTGTACACCTCAATATCAACTTAAATTCATACTAATACTCATAAATAACCTTTCTAATACTGAAAATTTTTTTCTTTTCTATTTTTTTCTTTTCTTTTCAATTTGATACATTTCAGTATATTAAGGTTATCTATGTTGACACAAGAATTGATGACTTAATGTCACTAATGTGGCTTCTCAATATGGCGACTTCCGTCGAAAGTTGGTTAAATCCTTAGAACATTAAACAGACAGGAAGGAGCATTTACCAAATAAGTTTGCGTCCAAGTAGGAGGTTGCAAATGGCGAATAGTCGTTTATGTCGTTATGACAGTGGCGTATTGTTTGTATAGGGTATGGGATATGTGAAATTTTAAAATTGTAGCTTATTGAAATGTATTGAATATAAAAACTATAAGCTCTCCTATGTTCTATACAAACAATATTGCCTAGGAACAATGAAAATACGAATATAGAATAATACTTTCGTTTAAACTTATTTTTACCAAAAAAACTACATAAACAAGGCATGTTCTTTTAT
Source organism: Galerucella calmariensis (assembly GCA_910591675.1). Lineage (NCBI taxonomy): Eukaryota > Metazoa > Arthropoda > Insecta > Coleoptera > Chrysomelidae > Galerucella > Galerucella calmariensis. Next base: position 25,412 of record CAJUYG010002381.1, on the reverse strand, counting down.
ACACCGGTAGATCCACCAATCGACCAACTGCGTTTTTATATTCATAGGTGGATTGTAGATTGAAGAAATGACGCGTTTATTCATTACTGTTGCATCAACCAAAACTGCAAACCACTCCACCGTTGTATCGAGGTGGTGGATAACTTTGGTGGTTCACAAAATGACAGCTTAACCTCAAAAAACTAACGATTTTTTGAAGCAGTCAAAGAAATGGACGAATTCATAGAAATTAATTTAAAATGTGGTAACAAGGTATTGACGGCTCTATTAACAGCGTCAGACGTCATTCAGCCAATGGTGAATAAATGATGTAAAAACAACGTGCCTACAATCTACGTCAGTAAACGTTAACTTCACAAATGAGTCATAATCAGGGTGCTGCAAATGGCGACTTCCGTCGTATTTTTTTTACACAGCTAATGAGTGACAAGACGCCTTCCTGTCTGTTTTATGTTCTAAGGTTTAATCACTACCACGCTTACCTTCCCTCCTCTCTCTTTTACCTCCATGGTAATTGCGGTGACCATGTATCTTGACATTAAATAGACATAGGACAGTGTCTATTAAGTGAAAAAAAATGCGCTATGCACTACTAGCTGGATACTGGCTGGACATTTACTACACGTCTTAATGATAAGACCAACAGTTTTAAAACTTTTTTGGTTGCCTATAGGGCAAGGAACTGTTCCTTTTACTTTGGCCACTCGATTTGTCTGAAGAGATTGGAGAGAACGCTAGTTTCAAATGCATTCAGCTCTAGTTGTATAAATTGGTATCAAACATCTGATAAACCCACTCACCACAAACCTAACATAACCTATCTACGAGGGTTTTTTTTTTCAACCTCCGATAGGCTATAAAGAAAAGACGAGTGAATATACAGAAAAGATGTTGTCGTCAGAAGTAATGTACAATGCAGACTTGCGTCCTTGACACCCTCTTCATCATGAACATCAGTTCGCAATTCACCCTCGGCGGTAGAATCAATAGTGACAGCCATGTTTACCTGACTACAGCTCAACACAAAAAGGCGTGTTGGTCTCGCCAGTGACAGAATTTATTGAAGAGGAGATGCGCAGTCGCCTACTACGCACACTAGTTTCCTCGAGCATGTCTTGCCTTCGTACTATGCGATCGGAGGTTGAAAAAAAACGACCCTTGTATAAATGATACAGAAATCCATGTTATTTTCGATGGAAACACGCTACTGACTGTGATTTCTTTTAATGGTCTCGTTATACAGTGGACGGTTTGTCCTGTTCGGCTTTATTAGTGACAGTCAGATTAGAAGCTGTCAGTAACATAAGCAGTTTCGACTAGACACTTCCCATTAATCACTTAATCGATTACTAATACTTGCAGAGGCGATTTTAAACAGAATGGGGTGTAAAAACATGGAAATGTATGTACTCTTGTGAAAAATTATAATACCAACAAAACAACACAGTTTTCAATCAATCCAAGTATTTTTAATTCCGTTCATAAACTATCACAAAATCATACCTTAACAAGACATGTTAACTTTATGCCCCTTTCTACCGTTCACTTCAAGATAATGAAGTAATCTTAAGAATACTAGATTGCGTTGAACCTCTCCATAAGTATTCCTTAATTTAGTTGAGGAAGATTAAATATTAAGCTCACGATTGGGTCGACTTGAGTTCGACTTAGTTTCAAATCGCGGTTGACAGATCATTAAATCTGAAAAACTTTCCTTTTAGGGATGACATTTTTGAAGTTCATTCTTCGATATCGTCGAAATAATAGACTTCGATTTCCCGAGATAGTTTCCACTCGATCTTATCATTTCAACGACATAAGTGAAGGAATTTGCATTTTATCAAAGATTTGGAGTGATAAAGTAATGTTTACGGACTTCAGGATTGATAGAGGTCACTCTGAAATTTCGAAATATTACCCAAAGAGTTAAATCAATAACACCAGATGATCAACTATTATTTAAAAAAAAAACAGCGTGCCTCTTGTAAATCAATTCCTAGCAGCATTTCGGTTCCATATCTGCGCTGGTCATTTAATGATCATTGCTGATTTCTGAAGTTTGTTATATAAGGCCCATTCGCACCGATTATCCTAAAAAGTCATACTTAACTAAGTGACACTTATAATTTAAGTGGAACTTCGTTCGCTCCGTACCTCCCTTAGCCAAGTGGGAGGTTCCATTTGACAACGCCGCAATTTTTTAAATTTTTTTTGAAAAGAAGATCTTGTCGGGAGTTAACGGCAGTCGTTTGATCCAGTTTGATATTAGTTGGTTTCATGTTTGGAAGTAAACGGATCACAATTTGAACACTTATTTGGATTAAAACTTTTCTGACAATTTTTTTTTATTTCTCCCACTCACATTTGCAGCTGGTTTTTGTCATTAATTTTAACACTCAACACAAAAATGTTAGCATGTCTTTAAAGAGAATCGAAATACCTTTTAAATTATGTTCCACTCGACCCCCCAAGCCATTGAAGATTCTCGAAGGGGTAGTCACCCCTTTTTCAACTATACAACCATAAGTGGACTATCAAAAGTTGTCCCCCTCGGAAACAAAATCGACGTGTCTCGGGGTTTGCCGCAAAAACCTCTCCCGCCAACAATATTTGGGATGGACTGTTTCTAATGCGCTACCCTGTTTGGCTGTTCGGGTATGCGATATTCAATAATATCAATTATTTCTAAATCGTTATCATCTTCTAACATTTCCATTTCGATAAGACAAATTACAAATACAAAGATCTACCAAAGCACAAATTACTCAAATCTAAATTTCAAAATTAGTATTTCGAGGTTAAGTAGAACTTTAATCGGAGGATATTCCGAGCTTAGTTAAGGTATCCTTAACCCTTCGGCGGGCGCGCCTAAGAATTTCACATGAGCAGGCGCGCGGCGGTACTCTGTACCGCTATTCATTTTTCATTTTAGACATGAAATAAAATACAAATGCCGTTCTAAAAAAATATAATTAAATATATTTTGAACATAAAACACAACAAGGAACTCAAAAAAACAAATAAAAATAAAAGGCGCTATAAACATAAATAATGGCAAGGTACATCGACGAAAGGACAATAGAAAATGAAACCAACTAAATATTTGACATAGCTAGTAGAAAATTAAACATCACTTTCGTCAGTCTCTATATTATTACGCATGTTACAATAAACTCTATGCTCACTATGTTTTTTACACACAAACATTCTACACGAAATACGGTACGCAGTGCCGAAAACTGAACTCCTCGTGTTTGACGTTGAACTGAGACTGATTGAGTGCAAATAAAAGATTTCTGACTTCAGCAGTCTCTAACAGATATAGTCAACATGGAATACTCAGAAGCATAAGGTGTTTCGGGTAACAGGAGACGCGTGACGTTCAAAACAGTAAAACTTCGGTACACAGTGCCATAGCGCGCCCGCCGAAGGGTTTTAACGTCGCGTTAACTATGTTCTTAAATACGGTGCGAACGACTAATGGCCATTTGCGCGGATTTTTCTTAAGCTTTACTTAAATCAAGTAATGCTTAAAAATCAAGTTATGATTGAAATGTAATTATTTGCACCGACTGAAATTAAACCCATCCTTAGGAAAGTGGTGGAACACACCGGCAACGTTGCATTGCTTGATACTTCGTGTGATTTCAAATAAAATTGGTACTAGTGTACTTGCCCCCTGACTCAAAACTGACCTATAAAAAAGTAAATGTCACGTAAATCTGTGACATAAATGTAGAAAATGTTTGTTATGATTTGCATTTGGCAGAGAAAATTTCTTTAATTATAAACCCTTAACCATTTTGTTTATCAAATTATCGCAGTACATGATAAACACTGAAAAAACGTCCTCCAAACGCGTTCGATTATCAGTAGTAATACCCCTAGGGTCTTGATAATACCGAGATAATTTTGTCATAGAGAATGCTGAAAGCGTGTTGCTTGATAATAGCCCAAGGCCGCAGGCCGAGGGCTTTTATCTTTGAGCAACACGCTTGAAGGATTCTCTACGACAAAATTTTGAGTATTTATCAAGACCCGAGGAGTATTCGATAGGATAATTTTTTACTTTGTAGATATCAAAAAATTGATTGTCAGTCTGACGCTACTTTTCAATACAAACTTTAGTTTTAATCAAAAATTATTCATTTTTATTCAAAACTACAGTTGTGAAAAGTACAATTGGTAAATTAATTGAATCATTAGATGCAATACCAAATCTTTCCGACATTTTTAATCCAGTTGTCAGTTTGACGTTTAATTAATTTTTAATGAAACATAAACACCAAACTGAAAACACCACATGTAGGGTATAATTATCGCTGTAATACAGCGGTGATTGGATGAAATTTGACACATGACTTGAAATTAAGTAATTTGATTGGTTACTATATCCAGTAAAAAATTATCAGTAGGATACTCTAAACGATGCTCGCTTGGGGCAAAAAATTTAAGAACTGTCTCCTTGTACAATCGAAATCTTTTTAAAAGATTTAAATCGTCCATTTCTTCAAAATAATGTCTTCTTGTACGAAATTGTCCAGGAAACCCAAAATCCAGTATTTAATAAACGTCTAAATCATCTTCTAAAAAAATTTCTTCAAAAAACACATCCATGATCAGCCTGGAATGTGACGAACGTGTTTAAAAGTGAGGTTATAAATAACAACTCTAAATTTAAGAACCTGTTAAGCCTCCAATATCGACGGCTTACTTTAAGTAATACTTTAGCTACTTTAAGTGGAACTTGAACTGCCGTGCAAGTGATTAAGGAAACATTATGCTTTAAGGGACCCTTAAAATTCCCGCGCAAACGGCCTTAAGTGACACTTAGTGGATTCAAGTAACACTTAACGTTTAAGTGTAACCGGTGCGGAAGGCACTAAGTGCATTAGCAATCGATTTATATTTTTTAGAGCTCAGCAAAGAATATGGAGTACCACAGAATAGGATTTTTGGTCCAATACCAACGATATGCTTAGCTCAATAATTCAACAATGAAACTTGATAAGTTTTTCGTACGGAGGACGTCCATGGTTGACTTTTGGTTTGATACATCAATAGTGTAGGAAATATATCAAACTAGACTAGAATCATAGTCTCCGTGAATGGCTTATACTGTGCTCTGGTTTTTAAATTTGTTACTCACTGTAATGCAATAACTTTTCAAGAAATATCATACATTTACTACACGTTCGGTTGAATACATAAATTTTTCAAAAGTATCATAAACTGTTGGTCGTAAGGGTAATATCACTGTATGTTTTTATGTAGCTCTAAAAATTTCAATGTCCTGATATTTCTCTTGTTGTTATTACTATCTTCAATCTGACTCTCTAGACTCCAAACGTAAGTCTTTTTTTATTGCTTCGAATTCCTTCCTAGATGTTGCTCATTTTATTTTACACATCGGACCCTAATGGTAGAACATAAGGTGCTATAAAAGTTGAAGATGAAATTCACCGGATACAAAATGCTCAAATATTCTGAAGTGGAATTGTCTTGCTGGTCAACAAAAATCTCGTTAAAAAACAATAGTTATTGTATAAAGTTTTTGGAAAGAAAAAGAACGTGCTCGTATCCCTGTAAAGTCTATTAAAATAAAAAATATATACCTACACCAGCTGCCCCACGATGTTTTGACAGTCCAATATCCTGTAAACTCCCAACATGACAAGACTGTACATTCTTATATGTTACACTAATCTGGTAATTTTTTTCACAAACATGGGGGAATTTTACAGACGGATCCCCCGTATAAGTAGTAGATCTGCAAGGCCGTCCTGGGATAAAGGATAAGAAATAATGGGTCTGCCTACCGTGATATTAGTGATGAGTAAAACAAAACCAATACTCGGATAATCTTGGTCTTGCTTATTCGGTCCTGGTCTTGGTTTTGCTCGAATTGTGCGCTCCTTGGTATTGCTTATTTAGTCTTGGTCTTGCTATTTTGAGGATTAGATAGATAAGATTAGATTAAAATTGGAGTGGCTCTTTGTTTTATCCCTCTGCCACCTTTGCAGATCTATTGTGGTCCTCCATATATCTAGAGCTCGATATCTAGCTTTATTTCTTTCATTAGACTTATCAGTCTGGATACCGCCTCCCTTGCATAGCTCTCTGCCCTCGGTTTTTACTTTCTAAGTAAGTGAAACCGCACCCTTGCTAGGCCTTCGCACTCACAGAGTATGTGCTCCGCAGTTTCGTCTTCTTTTTGGCAGAACCTGCTTAGGCTGTTATCTGCTAGGCTAATTGTGGGTATATGTTTCCTCAGCCTACAATGTCCGGTCAGCATTCCTACCATCATCATCGTCGTTTCTCGACTTTGACTTAGTAGGTCGTGTGACAGTTTGGCTGAATGTCTTTTAAGGAATAATTTAGCGTGCCTTAGTCCTGGGGTTTTACACTTAGGCATTTATCAATTCCACAGGAAGGTTCTGGTCCAATCATGACCTCCATTGCTCCCTGCTTGGCTAATTCATCGGCCTTCCCATTGTCTTTTAATCCTTGGTGAACCGGTACTCAGGCTAGTATCATTCTATTATGACTACCCAGTCTGTTGAGGGCCTTGCGACACTCCCACACCAGATTTGATGTTATCCCATATGAGCGTATCGCCTTTGGTGCTGCTTGGCTGTCGGAGTGGATGATGATTATTTGGCTAATTGGCTATCCACCTCCCGTCTCATCAACTCTTCTGCACAGCATTGCACCACCATTACCTCTGCCTGAAAGACAGTAGCATGTTTCCCTAGGCTAAGAGGGATCGTGATCTTCTCTTGTACTCCGTATATCCCGGCTCCTACTCCAGAGTCTGTTTTAGAACCATCAGTGCACCAGTTGAGATTCGATGTATAGGATGCCCTGCTTCTCAGTCCTGAGGATGGTCTTGTTCTAGCTTAGAAAGCCCTTGCTGCTTTTGAGGTAATATAAGCGAGGTGTGCATTATAGTGAGACTCCTGTCAAGGATAACTGCTAGGTACTTAACCATGGGAATTTAAATTCATGGGCATCTTTGTCCCAATATAGCATAGACACTTCTAAGTTACGTCTAGGCACATTGATGTGAACGGTGCCATGTGAATAACTTGAATATTTCTGAATGTCCCTCAAACAATTTCCATTAGACGTTCAAATAAAGTTTTATTTAACACAAATAGTGTAGTAAAAGTTTTCAAAGTTAAGTCGAAATATATAAGCCGTTGAAAGAAAGGTAATCGCGAATCATTCAAAGAATTTTTCATTAGTACTTAATTATAATTGACTTGCATAAATACGTATTTAAGTGAGGTCGAGTTAAATTGTTATTTGATAGGTGAATAGATAATTATCCAAGCCCTTTCTCGTTTCCTCATAACGAACCTGGATAATGAAATGTTGACAGAAAACGTTTGAGTTTTCGCCTAGTTAAGTGTTTGAGAAGGATTTAATATAAAACAACCAACAAGAGATCTTCATTAGACTGCTTTGATAGAGCATAATAAACACCGGATTATTGAGTCGAATAACTAGTTTAAAAGATTATTCACTTAACAATTAAAATAGTTCGTATATCTAGAATGAAATATAGCACGGATTAAAGCTTGGTTTATGGGACCCACTGGAGCAATGAGGACAATCCCAACAGCCGCATTAGAGGTCTTGCTACTGCCTCTTCATGTCTTCGTACAAAGACATCAAAAGATTGATCATAGTACAAGGTAACACGCAAACGGAGCTATATACCTTAAGCTGGAAACCGTCCTCATAATGTAAATACCATGGAGCGAGAGACTTCTTAAGTAGAGCTCTGGGAGAAATTTCAAAATAATATTAACAAGACGAGGGTCATGGATTTCCAGTTAATGCTCTGCGTCTGCTCTACAAATTGCTCAATACTAACAATAAAGGAATTCATTTTAGACTAGGTGCTGGAATGTCCTAAATAAATCTGCTGGGACTGCTTGAAACCCTACAAGCGCTGGTCTGACAAAATAAACTGGGTACCAGTCTACTCAGATCATAGGGACAATGATAAGGGAGATTTTTTATACCCAGAAGGATGACGCACTCCTATTGGTTCAGAACGTTATGTGGTATGGCAGAAGCGCTGCGAAAAACGAATAGCAGTACTTGGACCTGATGATGGAAAAAAGAGCCTGCCCAAAAACTTAATCAAAGCTCTCAAAGATCCTATTAAACAAGCATATGAATAGCCAGGTTTCTGGTTGAGCACATAAGTCGCATATAAATCTTAATCTTTGTTCATTTGTATAAGTGGAATTTGGAGGCATGTTGTTACACTGTGAAAATAGCAGAAGACTATTGAATCAGTAATAGAAGTGAATTTCAAGCACTGACAAATTTATAGTTCATAGCTCGGAATTGTTGCTGGAGGAGTCTGCCGCTACTTTTCTTGTTTCAGGATGAAATTATTGTTCCAGAAATAGGATGTATGGTTGGTTCAATAAGTATTCCTTTTATTCTCTGGTGGAATTTCGAAACTATTCTCGAAATCCAAATATTTACTTCAAATTTATTTACCCAAATAAAAATGCTTTGAAGGAAAATAGGAAGGAGCATTTAATTTACTTCGAACAGCCGAGAGTCCTTAGCGGTTAGTACAATTGTGTTTGTGTTTGTTTCGTATCTCACATAATACTTCAATAAATTGACTTTACAACATGAGCTTTTAAATTGGAATTAAGTTGAACAAATGTTTGAAAGTAATTTTGGAATAAAATCCGCAACGTAATAAAATCTTCAACGTAAGGATTGTAGGTATTAAGGTCAACATTAGGAAATCAAATAGCGAGATTTACAATTTATTATAAAGGAAAAACAAGGAAGAATGTGGGGCTTAACAGTGATGTAAATAATAGAAAATTGATTGATTTTATCTGTTTCTGTTATCAACGAAAGAGGTCCAAAGTTTGATATGTGAAAGGCATGTATTTGGTTTTCACAGCAGTTAGTTATTGTAATTAAAACACTGTTTTAACATCTTATTAAAGCACTTCAGAGCTATAGGGTGACATCTCGGCTAGTATGGGAATGCGGCGAAGAACTTAGAAGACTGGCGAGTCGGAACAGTGTAACACTGGAGTGGGTCCCGGGTCACAAAGGAATCGCTGGCAATAAAAAAGCTGACGAGCTTGCAAGAGCAGGATTGTCAACTCTGATGAACGGACCCTGATCCCCAGATGCTTAACGATGTCATGTTTAAAAGGGTGGGTGAAAGAACAACACAATAAGCAATGGAAGAAAATGCCCAGGCAAATACATGGAAAGAAATTCATAAAAGAACCATCAGAAAAAGTAGCGAAAGAACTGCTCTCAATAAGCAGAAACAAACTAAGCACCATAACGGGACAGTTTCCCACAAAGGAGCACCTAAACAAAATAAGGCTGTATAACGGAGACCTTACATGCAGAAGATGCAAAAAGGATACCGGAACAGCTCTGCATATAGTATGCAACTGTAAGTCGCTGGACCACAGAAGGCAGAAACTGTATGGTAAAACCCAAATGACTCCAGAAGACTTCTATAACCATCCAGCAAAGAAACTGTCTGAGCTAATACAGGGAACGGATTGGCTGAATAGGCTGTAGTCATAACACTAGGAGTATCCACAATAATAAGCCCAGGAGGCTGAGGTGGTGCCAGCAAAGGGACGGCTCCTTAAAAAACATCTTATTGGGTATCCCAAGCACTTGCTCCATAAAACATTGATGTGTCATCAGTGAAACTAATAACTTTTCCCTTCGTTGGATACGATAAACTCATTTATCTATAATGGGAGAATAATTGCTCCAAAGAGTGTCCCTTCGGGGACTCCACAGGTATCTCTGGATTTTTCTGATGTCAACATCAAAGTTCACGAATTGTACTTTTTAAATTGAGTAGACCATAATAAAACTGTAGGTTTTTCTTGTAATACCGTAAAATTCCAGTTTTTTAAGTAGTTTTACATTGTACACAGTATTAGAGGCTTTAGACAGATCAACAGTTATACCCAAAGACGTTTTTTTTTTATAGCTTCATAGATATCAGGTAAGTGAAAAAATCGCACTGCTGAACCGGTTTGGAGTTTTTAGACACCAATTGACTCTGATTGCTTTCTGTTGTTTCGTCAACATTACTGATAGCTTCCAATGTTATTTCATTTCGAATTGTGGTTTTTAAAAAATTCAATGACGCTCCGATTTCATGATATGTGACATGTCTATCTTTTTTGATCAGCATCTAAAGCATTGACGTTGTTCTTAGGTCGCGCTAATATTATTTCACATTCTCCATACTAACGAGAAATCTATCAATTTAGAACCCTCTGCAATTAATGTTCTCCAATCGTAGTTGAGTTAGACAAACCGTTATTCTTATTAGTAATGTCGAAGAAATTAAATCAAATCGACTTTCCGTCTAAAAGTCTCCCAAATGGTTATTGTAATATAATCTCTATCGTTATTGGTTCTCAGTTAATTAATCGTTCTATTGTTTGCTAGAATGACGCTTATGCATTCCGTTATCTTTTATTCCCAGAATTCTAATAAATAGCTCTCTTATCTAACAATATTTTCACGAAATTTTAATAAGAGGATTTCCTGGAAATATAGCTATTTGCATTTCAATCAAGGATTATGGAAAATCTGACGGAGCTTTAACATAAATCAGATTTTCTTTTATTACATTTATCAAAATTTTCAGTTTAAGTTTATCTATCGGGGAAACTACTTTTTTAAATAATTTCTTCCATATTTTCAAGCCGTTTTAGAATATTTTTAATTTCGTTGAATGTGGCAATATGAGGAAGTGACGGCGATACATCATTGCGTTGAAGAAATTAATAGGCAGGAAAGCACCTACCGTTCAGTTGCCATCTTTAGGCAGCTAAACTTCACTGAAGGCACTGCAATTAGCAGGACATTGTGAGCTTAACGGTACGCAAAGCTGATGGGGTTGACAGACGAAGTGATATGCAGATTTAGTCACCTACAGAGCACATCGTACAAAGCTGTCTTGTCAGGAGCGACACTTTAAGATCCTAGTCTTGACAAAAGCGTTTATTAAAATCCTAGTCTATTCACGAACGGTTCTGTAAGCTAATTATACATTATGATGCATGGCTAAGAATTAGTCAATCTGCTAACACCATTTTACTAATCTGTATAATTAATAACTTTTAAATTACTAACAGAAAACTCTTGATTTGACGATACCAGTTTAAATTTAAACCCCAATCTTCACTATGTATACAGGGTGTCCAGAAACTCTCCTGCCAAACGGCAGCTACAGTTAACAGAGATGATTTTAAGACGGTTTAGTACAATTTGTTGATTTTTCAAAACCAACTTGATATTACAGATACAATTTTATAATCCAACATGATTTTATGTGAGACACACAAAAAATTCCAAAAAGGAAATTTTTTTGAACATGGTGGATTATTAAAATACATTCAAAATAAGCCCTAAATTAATTTTCCTTGAAAACGGTTCATGATATAGATTTGAAAGAAGAGAACATTTTTAATGGAAATTATTTAGAATTTTCCAAGTTCGGTGTCCTTTCTTTAGGAAGCATTTTCGGATTGAGGTAATTTGAGCTAAATCGAATTAAAATCACCTCTAGTAACTGTAGTTTCCGCTTGAGAAAAAGATGTATTTGTGACAATCAAAATCTCATTATGTCAAATAAATATGATTTTCCATATGGCCTAACTAATATTCAATTTGTCGTTAAGGAAGGATTTGTTTCAAGTTCGGAAAGTGATATTGTTGATGAATAAAAACATATCATTGTCATGAATAAATAAAATGAGTTATCTATCGAAAATTACATTTGTTCTTGTAAAAATGTATCATATTTGTCTCAAACAACATTTATTGAGGTATAATGACAAAATAGTTATATTAATCTTTGGAAGCATTTAAATTAAATAAAGTAGTTTTCCAATTACAGATACTTATTTTTGCAAGCTAACTATATTGTTTTATTATAAAAAAATCACTTTATGGCAGAATGACATTTCTTTATCATAAAAAAATGTATTGTATCGGTAAGATATATTTCTTCACCAAAAAAAGGTTTATTGTCTGGGTTAACGATATGTTTTTCATTCGTAAAAAATCTTCCCAGCAAATTATATTTTTTTGTTGGGAACAAATGTTCCTTCTACAAAAAAACTATTAATTTTTACTAAAATTCAACAAATTTATCATAACCGTTATCATTACCATACATTTATAAAATAGAAACCATACATTGTTAAAATTAAACATACCTACGTTTATCTAAAACATAACCAACAATAGTATCCACAAGATAACCTTGTCTATCATCAAGTGTGCACATTAATGCTTTCCCCATAGTAGTTTTTTGGAGTTCTTGGAGTAGATCTGACAGGTTTAATTGAGAAATGTGAGGTACATTTCGCTTGCTTGATACTTCTACCTACTTGAATATAATTGTCATTTATTTCCTTACCTTCAAAGATATCTCACAATTCTTGTAATCGCCATGAGTTTAACAATTCATTGTCCAGAGCACTTCAACCACATACTCCACAAAAACAAAATAATTGGTAAAATTGCAAAAACTGATCTAATTTCACATGCAGACTGACGCCAAACGTATACAGGTGGTGACTGTTACTGAATAATAGGGAAGGGTGGGGTGAGAATTCTTTGTTTCAATTGCCACATAGTTTGTAGGCTAATGTGATTTCTTACGGGTGAAGAAATATGTGATTTGTAGCAAATAAGTTTTTTCTCGTAACAATAAAATAAATGTACAATTATACTGAAATACTTATTTTTTCGGTATATATAAAGTAGATCTTATTTGAGGCTAATAATCTATAGGCTTATTTAAAAAATGTAAATTTCTGTCAAAACTTTCAAATGATTTGCTATGAATATTTAATTTGTTGTTTTAAAGTGATGGAATATTATTGAAGATGTTAGGTTTTTTTCTGGGTAATGAAAACAACTTTTACCCAAATAGCATTGTTACATTTTATAACAAAATTTTATATTGTGCTTCGTAGACTTTCATAGTTTCCGAAGAACTATTGTATGCAGGTGTGCATAAAGGAGAACAAATTTTTCTACATTAAAGAAATTACACTCGAATAAATCATTTTTTATATCAAAATTTCCCAATATTTTCACGTTAATATGGCTTCTTAATAATAAATAAGCAATGTTAGTTTTAAACGACAGGGGGTCAAACAAATCAGTCTATTTGTCTATAAATAACTGTTCTCTCGGTGCGAAAACTCCAAATTCAACGAAGTGCCAAGCTTGGTTATAATCTGTCGGATAGTTTCGGTAGAACTTGTCTACTTCCTCTCAGTTACCGTCTTCACTCTAAAACTCTTTTGACACAGGAATTGTGACTCGTGAATTGAATTTTTCTAGAAATTATATTAGCTCATGAATATTGCAACCCAGTAATTTTGACCCAAAAATTGTGCAAAAATTCGTTCTGGATAAACATCTACTCGAGATACAGAAAATCATAAGCAAAAGAAAAAAATTATGAAGTGAAAATGTGAATCAAATGAATTTAAATGAAAAAATTGAAACTACAACGCTACTTCCTTTGAATTACAAATTTGTAAAATACCGGTTATCCATTCCAGTAGTTTAAGAAGAATCCAAATCACATAATTTCAAGGAAAATTCATGAAACGATATTAGAAGTACAGCACTATTTCACTATTTCCCACTACCTTGTTGCATCAAAGGCAATGTTAAACAGACAGCCGGAAGCCTCTCCGTTCATGTATTATAGTTTGTATATTTTAAATTATTTCGTAGTAAATTCAATAACTAGAAACTATTGATTTTTGGACTAAATAGACTTGTTGTCTATTCCACCAAAAATGAATTTTGAGACATTCAATTAATTTTAATATGAAATGTTGACTTTGGTCCCCCCAAAAAGTACGCTAATATCCAAAATTCATGAATATACACTAGGAATACATGTTGATGTTACACATGTCTACTAAACATTAATTAAAAAAGACCTAAAGCTTCAACAAACGAAAAAATCAATAAAGTAGATGATTGTCTCTAATATCTCGAAATAATAACTCTTATCTCGCTAATTACCAGTTTTTATGTTACTTAAAATGAATTTATAGCTAAAAAAGAGAAAGATATCCATCTACCTATCGTGAAATTGCTTTAAAATGCTGCTGTGACCTTTTTATCGCTAGTTGCACCATTATATTCTCTACCACAGACCCCTACTATTGATTTACTGGCTCTCCTCAAGTATCCACACAATACGGTAAATGACTCAGAAAGGACCCCGCGCTTTTCCTATGACAAAGTGGCGTTCCGTCAAATGTTATAAATTTTGGATATCCTATGACTAGTTTCCGATATACAGGGTATTAAAGTTGAAAAATCCTTGTTTTTCGTGACCACGTAATTTTATTATTAACAAATAAAAATGCATTTTCAATTGATAGTACCAATAATATGTTCTAGTTTATCGTAAACTCACACATAAATAGTTTAAAATGTCAACATATACAGGGTGGGACTCAATTATACAAGGACGAATTTTTGGAATTATAAGAAATTCTTATATTGAATGAAAACAAGGTGAGAAATAAAAATTTACTTCATATTCAATGTTCTGGCATCACATATACTAGTTCTAGAGTTATTCCATACAGGGTGATTCTTAATGCAACCTGAAATTAGTTTTTTCTATGTGAAATAAATAAGTTACACCATGTATTTTAAGATTAGTTTTTGATGTTTAAAACATTTTGGTTACCTGGATATTAGTACTTTTCTTAAAATACAGGGTGTTTTGCACATACATCTTGTTATTAAACCGACAAAAATCAGAGAAAATACACTTTTTCTGAATCACCCTGTATTTTATAATTAGATCCGTCTAAATGTTCAATTTATTTTGTTTCGTAATAAGCTTAAAATAGTAAATGAGTTGAAAAGATTTCATAATGTTACTATGACCAGTTTTTCAGAAAAAGGGTCCTGAGGGTGGAAGAGGTATCGATTAAAGATAACTTTAAGGAAAACCCAGGTTTTCATGATTTGATAATTGCTCTGTTCTGTCGGTTCTGTCAACAATTTGACATTTATAACCTTAATTAATTATATTGTGAATATTTTGCTTTTACTTTGTTTTCTTTGAATTTTGCAGTATTAACAAACGATATCCAAGATATTTTTGAGGAACTTTCAACCGACGATGAAGAAGATGCTATGAATATTGTTGAAGGCCCTCGGCGACAAAGGATATTTAGGAATCGGCTGGACCATTTCACTTTGTGGAACGAAACAGAACTACACCTAAAGATAGAAGAGAATCAATTTCCTCATTGGAAAAGTTTATGGCTCGACTATCCATCCAGACAGGAACAAATAAAATAAAAATTAGTCACTGGGAACGAAATAACAAATACACCTAACAGATATATTGAAACTAGACCATAAAACTAAAGTCAAAATGCCAAAACTGTAGGCCATAGACAATATTTCCCTATGCTCTAGGCTATTCTCCTTTCCATTTTTCTCATTTTTCTTAATGAAACTTTTATTATTATTAATTCACTGTAGTACATGCCTACAGGATGATTAAATACTTGTAATTTATTCATCTTTTTATCAATGGTTCGGTACACTTCGGTATGTATCCATAAATAAAAATGTGATTATAATTTCGTTCACTATCCCTATTTTGCCGAGTACTCTACCCTCGGGACCCTGTTTCTGAAAAACTGGTCATAGTAAGATTATAAAATCTTTTCAGCTCATTTACTATTTCAAGTTTATTACAAAACAAGATAATTTAAACATTTTGACGGATCTAATTATAAAATACAGGGTGATTCAGAAATAGTGTATTTTCTCTAATTTTTGTCGGTTTAATAACAAGATGTATGTGCAAATCACTCTGTATTTCAAGAAAAGTACTGATATATAGGTAACCGATACGTTTTAAAAATCAAAAACTAATTTTAAAATACATGGTGTAACTTATTTATTTCATATAGAAAAAAACTAATTTCAGGTTGCATTGAGAATCACCCTGTATGGAATACCTCTAGAACTAGTATATTTAATGCCAGAACATTGAATATGAAGTTACTTTTTATTTATGACCTTGTTTTCATTCAATATAAGAATTTCTTAGAATTCCAAAAATTCGTCCTTGTATAATTGGGTCCGATTCTCACTGGGAGTTTTTTCTTTTTAGTCGTGGAGAAAGTATAGTCTTTCACTTGTGTAGAATGGCTATTATTCACTTCATCTGCGTGAATAATAGCCATCATTCTGCACTCGTTGAAGAAAATACTATTCTCGTCTCAAGGCGTTCTCAAGCTCGAGCTCGGTCTCAAGTCTCGACTATAAATACGGTACGATACCTCGGAGATATCCCAAAAATACCTCAGGAATAATTGAATTGACCACTGGGACACCACCGGGTACACTTCTTTGTACCCTCTTTCTTCTCTGAGTAAATTTCAAGGTAGTTACAAAAAAAGCCAAGTCCTCATTTCATTTTTGTTCCGTCTCCAGTAGAAATGAAATTAATGTTTACAATTTCTTTTTTCAATTTCACATCCACCGTTACAATAGCTGTAGGGTTAGCGTAATACTCTAACTTCTTTTTTCTAAATAAATATCTTTAATTAAATCCATTTCTGTTCTTTCGTCGACATCTAAAAGATAGTGTCGCCCTAAAGCTTCTTATAGTCTGACAACCCTCTGGTGAACTTACTTACAAATTGGCGAACAATTATCTTCTACAGTTACAAAACGCATTAAGTGGTGCATTTTTTAATTCTATCTTTTTTCACATATCTTCATCGTGAATGATTTTTTTTTACTTTTTTCGTGCTCTATTTAAAACATGTTACGCTTGAGATACAAGCAATGGAGAAAACTCAGCTTTTATCAGATCCAGACACTTTGAAAGTCCGTTTTGTGTGAATTGTTTCTGGCAAAAGATATAGAAGTACTCAGGATATTAGTATATTCTAAAAACGTTTAAAGAAATGAAAGCCCTTTTTAAAAGAACAATCTTGATAACAACAGGAATTATCTCTTTAAAATCCGTATTTGCGAGGATGAAAACACTGAATTTCGTCTACGAAAGTGAGCACTAAATTTTTTTAAATTAAATTCCGTTTTCCAGTATCTTTCGGAAACACAGTTGAAAATATTCATTGTATTTGACACCTCCGCGTGTCTGTACATAAAAGATAAGTTTCAAAGGTCTCAAATACATATATACCATAAAATTTCCAAAAACTGATTAATTTGCAGAAATGCAAGAAACTTCCATTTACCATGGAGGTACAAATAAATTTTTATAAGGGATCAGTTAATTTTTGAAAATTTCTATAACTTAAATCTAACCTCAATTTAATGAGTGCTGTCTGTGTCACTGGTATTTGTTTTTTTTTTCACTAACATTTCAAGTTTCAACAATCAACATATTAATAAGTATCATGATATCAGTTAATAGTAGTGTATTGAACACTCTGAAAAGAAGTAGGATTCGGCTTTCTGAGGAAGACAATCATATTTTGTTAACCGAAATATTGGCAAACAACCCCTATGCAGATCCCTCAAAATGGGTCGTAATCCACTCCAATTTCTGCAAATTTACTGGGTAAATCT
Source organism: Galerucella calmariensis (assembly GCA_910591675.1). Lineage (NCBI taxonomy): Eukaryota > Metazoa > Arthropoda > Insecta > Coleoptera > Chrysomelidae > Galerucella > Galerucella calmariensis. The sequence continues at coordinate 7,754 of CAJUYG010002381.1, read as the reverse complement.
TATCAGTGCGAGGAGTTAAGGAGCATGTGCAATATATTATTAAAAATTTTGAAAAGAGGGAAAAGGATAATCGTGCTCGGTGAAAGAAGATCTTAATTCAAAAGTAAAAACTTCAAAATAGTGTTCACACATTTCAAAGCTGAATTTGGCCACAGCAAACTGCATGTTACCAAGTAGTACTGTCTTATGGTAATTGGTTTGAATTCAAAATTTCCATATTTGCTATCCATTAGAACAAGTAATATTACTTCATCAGTTGTATATAAAGACATTTCGAACAAATATTTTTTGAATCAGTTCACTTTACATTATATATTACTGGTTATTTTTTCAGTTCAGGAGTCGAAGAACCATATAATGCCTTAGATCACTTGCTTCAAGAAGTGTTGGACCTTATCAATAATATTCTGAAGGAAAAGAACAAGTTGAAGAAAGTCAATCATCAGAAAAAGGAAAAATGTTGAGGGACAATTTTGCACAAAAATTCTTTGAAAGTCCGTATGAGCAAATGGGTCATGGGCATGAATCGAGGCATGAATGCTCAGGTAAACCTGATATTGTGGCTAATGAGTCAACAGGATTTGGGGAGAACTCTACTATTGAGGTTTTATATGGTAACTAGATGTATTGGTATTTGTATTTTGCATGGGTAAAATGATTGAATGTTGAATAAACCACCTCTATTGCTGTTTTACAGAGAAAGATGATCAATTTGTCAGTATAGAACCACAAATTCAAAATCAACCTGATATACAGGAATGGTCACAAAATAAACATAAATCTGAACAGCTGCAGATTCCACATGAAGAAGCACAAATTGAAGGTATGCAAATGTTTTATCTCATAATTAATTCTTATTGTTTTTTTTGTAATTTAAGGATCTAACAGAAGAAGAAAACGCAGAGCAGCTAAAAACAACTTGAAGAAAACCACTTTAGAGTATCTAGAGGAAAAAAACTGTCAGAAAAATAGAATAAGGATGCGAGAACTAGACACACAAACAAAAACTTGAAGAGCAGAGACTTAAAATTGATCGAGAGAGGCTTGAATTTGAAGCAGAAAAGTTTAGTATGGAGGAGGAAAGAAAATATTTGATAGAACTAATGCAAAGCCAACAAGTACTCATAAGTAGTTTATTGAAACAAAATCCTGCACATTTTGTAGAATAATATTTTCACTTTGCTGTTTGATGACTTATTTTGGAATCTTCAAATAAAACTATGTATGCCTTTATTATATTTCATTGAATTCAGATGTTTTGTGTGATATTTATACAATTCATCTGGTATAAAAATTTTTGAAGTAGAATAGGTAGATGGACAATGGTCTCAGCAGGGTATATTGCTGGAATTCTACAAGACTTGATTAAGTAGGTATTAAAAAATATCTGAAGAAATGTGTCGATTTCCCAGATGTTGTAATGATTACTATAACTAACCAAGCAAATATGTGTAACCCAAGAACAGCTGGAAATTTAGTGAAAATTGAAGGTGATAGTTAGATATTTTGGCATGTCACTGAAGGTATTCTTCTAATGATACAGGATCTATACCAAAAATTTGTGCTATCTGATTACTATACAAAATGGAATGACAATTTGTTAATATCACAGCAGTCTTGAATATGGCTGCCACTTCCTGTAAAAGCAACTTTTGATTCTTTTTGAAATCTACAAAAGCGAATTCTGAGACCACTTTTCTAAAACCCCATTCAACAGCTATTCGCACCTTACTCATAGGTCTATTGAATTCTTGTTGTTCTTGGGTAATATTAGCCCTGTTTGGAAATGGATATAACATAAGCTCTCGTATACCATATGCTTTGTCACCATATATAACATAATTTACACCATCTGGGAATCGTGCACATTGCTCCAACTCCGCATATAGATTATATTCCCGTAGAATACCAGCATCATGTTTTCGGCCTTCATATCCTCCCTTGAGACTATCTGGACAAAGAACAGCTTGATATTTCACAGAATGATGTCGCTTATGTCCAGAATAGTATGCTTCTTGATTGAATGTTGGCCTACATATACCTCGGGTAGTTCCATCTATGAAGCCCCAACAGTTTGGAATGGGCGCTCCCTTATTCTCAATAATTGCCTCTGCATAAAGTTGAAATCTTTCTCGAGTGAGCCATCCAAGGTATGATAAATTTTACAGAAGATGTTCAAAATTATTGTAGATATGATTGGTCACTAGTCGATTATTTTTGACAAAGCTGGTGCCGATTTTCCAAAGGTTCTGAATCAATCAATCTATTCGGATAAGCCAGCCGCCTCAATGAAATGCAAATTTCCTCTTGACCCGTCGTTTTATGTCCACTTCTTGTAGATATTTCATTCGGTAACCGAAGTACTTGTACTAGTAGAGGAATATCAGTTTTTTCAAAACGAAAATAATTCCTACACTCCTCCTCGGACAATTGAGCCAAATTAAAAGTTCCATACATGTTGTCTCTGTTAACTCTGGAGTTTTCGTTTAGAACTCCTAGTTCTGAATCAGCATCAAACGCCACAATTTCCTCATTTAACATTTTTTCAATCTTGAAACGCCTTTTGCGAGAAGCAGCAAATCAGATAATAATGTAACAAACAAAAACTTATGTAACCGTAATCGTTGGTACGCAAGAGGTTCGAAAACTATATATTCATCTGTCAAAATAGTCGTGCGGTTAGATTTATGTTATCCGCTACCGGCTCAGTATATGTACGTTCTCGAAAACTCTCTAATGTCTCCCAAAATTCACTTCTTCCCGGATTGGACGGTAGTTCTATTGACTTATCATTTGTGGAGTTTTTCAAATAAACCAACCAAACTCTAGATTTTAATTAATAAAATTATCGTTCTCATTATAAAAAAAAGTCTAGAAAAAAAAACAGTATGTAAGTTAGTCTGGTGAAATGATGAAAGCTTCGTTACATATATCGACCAAATCTTTGCAAAATCGTTTCATTCCAGATGTAGTTACCGTCGAATCCCAGTTCTCTTTTGAAAACAGATTCTCCGCCTTTGAGTCTAACATAAAATTGGAAGCTTCCATCTCTATTTCCATACCCTCGTGAAGCCTTTCTGGCGAATTAAAAGTTTAACTTCCCACTTGTATGAGAAATGGATACTTTTTGAAAATAATCCAAAATAGGATAAATATTGATACTTCAACTAGTCTCTCTTTTCGAAGATTTTAAATAACAATCTATAGTTGACTTACTGGATGCTGGACTTAAAATGGCGGTAGACGTAGAAAAGTTTTGACTACCGCAAGCTAATGGCGGTCGCTCTGTAAACCAACGAATGTTATTCTGGTTCCGCTTCTCATAAAAGTGTCATATTATTTTACCTAATTCTCTTTGGATTTCTCCGGCAGCAAATTTAATGTGGCCACATTTGCTTTTTCTATTATTTATTCGGGAGTGCATAATATTATTTCAAACACAAAATTTCCACGATCCACAATAATCACTAGCTCAATCACTAAATTATGGAAAACAGATTGTTAATTAAATCAATTAGCTGTCAAAGTCAAAAATAATTTGATATTGCACCAATCAACTGTATTGGCTTTAGGCCAGTCGGTATGGGTCATTTTAGAGTAATTAGCAATACGGCTGATTTTTTGGAAGTGCTGGGAGGAAGGTAGATAAAAATGAAAAATACCACTGTGTAGGGGGAGTGTTTTGCGACAAAAAAAGTGTCCTGCGCTTTTTTCGTCCGATCACTGGTTTGTCCGTAAAAAATTCGGTAAACTAAGTATGTGTTCCGCATCCGCGCGACTCTGCTGCACGGCGGAAAAAATAGTATATTATTAAACGAGCAATTTATGATAGCCATAATTCACGATAGGTGACGTTTGCGTCACGAGCCGCAGGCGAGGGACTCAAGTCACCCAAGTGAATTATGGCCATAAATTGCGAGTAGAATACTATACTTTGTCCACGACACTTAATTTATTTATTAATAAATGAAAGTCAGTAGCGATTTGGCATATTACTAACCTCAAAATGTTGTGGCATCTACTTCAAATAATTTGACATATATAGAGATGGGCGATACTGTAGAAAGTATCAATACAACGTACCGTTATAAATTGTTTTAAAATACTTAATATTAGAAAATATCGTTATGAAAAGTATCAATACTAAAAATTACAATATTTTATAGATACGATATATGTCAGAAACAAATTTCCTGAACAAAATACACAGATTTAATAGTTTATTTCATATTGTACCCCCATCTCTAGTCGTGAATTATGAACCATAATACACTACAGTGTATTATGAACCATAATTCACGACAGTTGATATATGGGTACCATATACCTTTAGTTAGGAGGTAAAATATTGACTTATTATTAGGTGGTCGTGGACAAATATAAATATTTAATCGGGATTTTTTTCCAAGCTTTGGTAAGAGTTAAGGTTGTAAATAATAAATAAAAGGTGATCAATTGATTTTTAAATATTTTTATTGGAAAAAGGTATGAAAAAATTATATCTTAAAATTATATATTAATCATCTTTTATACATTTTCACTATATACATTTTGCGCGTTGAATATTAATCTTTAGATTACATCAGTATCAAATTTTATTTTGAAAAAATAAATAAGATTCCTACCCGAATCTATAAAAATTTCTATTTTCGCTTATAATACAAAAAATCATTGAATCCAAAAATGTATGTGAATTAATTAATTTTGTAATTATATATTCTTGATCTTAGAAGTTTCTCCAATATTTCTACGCAAACCCCATTAAAATTACTCCAGTTTTATCAATATTACAGTATTTAATATTTATATATTTCCTTGTAAATTTAAGATTCCTAAAATTCACAAAATAATGAAAACTGCCGTACTTCGTAATTAGGAAAAATTGATTATCCGTCAATTTTATCTATGGAACAGACCTCCTAAATAACAAGTTCCATCGTTCGAAAAATTGTTTCAATGCCACCTTATTATATAATATATTTTTTTATTGAGATACTTGGCTTTTTATTAAAATATAATATTTACGAGGCTTGTTCAATTGAAACCCATCTTTGGTCCAGGAAAAATTTATTGACAAGTACAGTTACAAATAACTACCACTACTATTAAGGCACATATCCCACTGTTTCACCAACCGATGTATACCCTGCTTATAGAATTCTTGTGGCTGCTGCTGGAAGAATTCTTTCACAGAGTTTTGTACTTCTGCGTCCGACTGAAAACGGTTACCTTTTAACGCCTTTTTTAGTGGCCCAAAGATGTGAAAATGACAAGGCGATAAATCGGGACTATAGGGTGGATGCTCTATTATCCTCCATTTCTTTCGTTGCAGATTTTCTTTCACTACGTTGGCAACATGAGACAGAGCATTATCACATTTGGACGGATTGTTAACAACAAACGCCATTTCAAAGTCACAATACTTAAAATCGCTGTCAAATATAAACGAAATAAACAGATCAGTGTGACGTTTGCATACACTACTAATGCTGGAAAACGTCAGTTGAATGATTACAATTGTTTCCAAGGCTAACCTGACCAAAGATGGGTTTCAATTGAACAAGCTGTGTATATTATATATGAGTATATAAAATGATTATGTGCTATGACAAAAAATGCCATCTTAAAACCGACACTCTTCTCTTTAAAACGCCGTATCACAATTATTTACATCTACATTATAACTGTATAATAGTTTATAATGTACTCCGCCGCGCTTCAGAAAATAGAGTTGAGCAGATGCGGAACACATACTTAGTTTACCGAATTTTTTCCGGACAAACCATTGCTCGGACGAAAGAAACGCAAAAAACCTTTTTTGTTGCAAAACACTTCACTTACACGGTGTTATTTTTTATTTTTCTTTACCTTCCTCCCAGCGTGAAATATTAAAAAAATTTGAAAAAAAAGCTTTTTGATTTTTCTCTTCTAATTTGGGAAATCGATAAACTGGTGAACTTTTTTTATATTAATCTACAATCTACATACTTCAAGGTACTTAGGAAAAAAAATCAGCCGTATTGCTAATTACTTGTAGTTGTTACCTTGCACCTTTTCCACGTTTTTCCACTCAAGTGCTTTGAAGAAAAACTAAAACGTTTGACCCTCAGAATAAAATAAACTGCAATAATATGAACATATGAACATAAACAGTTAGATCTTTTGAACAAATTTTGTTGGTTTACATCTCCATTAATTATATGTGCTAATTCATCCGGAATAACGTGAACACAGTTAACTGTATTACCAACAGCGTTAGTCTAATTCCGTGTTCAAATAAATCTCAAGCTATGGCCCTCGTATAGTTGGAAACTAGCCAAATGTGAAATACTGGCTAAAACGAATCATTCCGATGGTATACATAGTTAATGAAACCGGTGTACTTTTACTAATATAATGAACTTCAAGTTGACTTCTTTTAGTTCTATTAGCAATTTTCTCACATATTTTGCAACATCCTGATTGAAATTGTGCCAACATTTGATCATGTAAATACTTCGCACGAAAACTGAGCGTTCGGTATTTTTATACCCGTCTTAACTTTTTAACGAAATGTACGATTGTAATTGCTAGACCTCCGCGAATTCTTCTGAGTGATAATGTGCACTACAAACATTGTATAATATTTTATGTATCATCAATAGTTTTCGCAGGGTTTGAAAAATAGAGATTAATAGGCCAAATTTTGTAATTTGGGTCAAATCTTCAAATTTTCACCTCAGAATACTAAAGTTTAAATATTTTTAATTAGCAATGAAGCATCCTGTATAATTACATACAATAAATTGATTTATATTTTTTAATTATTCTTTTTTTTATTCCTATCAAAATCCTTTAGGTACTATATTAAACCAAGATAGATTTGGTCTCTAATCAAAATAAAATATTTTGAGCTCAATAGTATATTCTCTTGGACCAAGAAAGATTTCCTTCCAAAGCAAGGTCTAAGGTTCTCATGTCAAGAAAATTGTTTTTTTTGTTAAAAATCTAGGCCTTGCTCCAAGAAAGTTTTGCTTCCAAACCAAGTTCCAAGGTTCTTATATCAAGATTATTGTTTTTTGTTATAGTTTTACGGCATTGTCCCAAGAAGTGGATTCGTTGAAACAAAATATTTAGATTTTGTATCAAGAAATATCTTACATACTAGTTTGAAGCTAAGACTGTAAGGACTTTGAAGAAATAGATTAAGTTCTTCCGTGAAGAAATTTTAGAAACTTATGAAAAGACAGTTAATCCTTTGGCTGAAGAAATCTCGCTCTTGGACCTATTCCAAAGCGCCAATTCATTGGGCCGAAGTTATAATGTTTCCTTCCAAGAGTTTCTTTTTTTCAGTGTAAAAATAATATTTTACGACAAAGATGGCTATCTGAAGAAGAAGCCTTTCATTATCCCCATATTAATTCGTTTAAAAAAATAAGGACACCCGGTATTTAGGAGCTAATATTTGAACTAACCTGTATAATAAAGTTCTCGCTATAAAACTGCAACTCTTATTTAATATTTTTTTTTACATTTCAAAGCTAATATTTATTTTTATTTAATAATAACAAATATTTTATACCCTTTTAAGTACATAAAAGCACAAAAAGTCCACTATATTATTATAACTAACGATAACATGGAGTTTTAAAATGATCAAAGCACCCTTTATGAATTTTTCACAAGGACTACCAAATGCCCGAGGACTTGCGCTAACCCACCGCAAGTTTTAAAGGCTGATAAGCGAGCGAAACGTTTGCTTCTGATGACGTTGG